>CATIWR010077779.1:0-26981 GCA_949677035.1 Omphalea diandra | reverse complement strand
TAAGTGTTTGACAAGCTGGTCACAACACCCTTTTAGTTCCATATGCAAGCGCTCATTCACAAATGGTATACCAAGTAATCATTAAGAGCATATGATTCTCACTTGACTTGTATTCACATGTAAAATGTAACAATTCAATCACATATAAATGTAATAAAACATAATCATACCATAAAATTATCACACACACACACATTGAATCTAATTTTGGTTTTTACTCACCATTTGATGTGACCAACCTTTATGGTAGGTTTGGTTCTCTCTAAGGCTTCCTTAAAGTTTTTAGATCCTAACATTTGATACATACATGGTTATAAATATGTCAAAATGATTATGAATACTTGGTATGCAACTATGGCATGATCCATGCAAGTGGACCTAGTGTTTATGCATATTTTCCTTATGTGGCATCCTGAGCTTGCTACACTGTCACATTAATAACTCTAGATATACTTATCCAAATAACTTGATTCTTTTCTTCAAACAGACTAGACATATAATGATACAACATATTCAAATTTTAGGCCAATATAAGACATACAGAAAATGTGGTGAATTTTAAAATTTTTCCCTATTGCGATATCATCTCAGTCTGAGTAGGTCTTACATTCTTAGGTATATCTCAAATTGTACAAATCCAATTGTAATAATAATATAAAACCAGTTAAAAAGCATATAAAGGAATATTTTTCATGTTTTACTAATTGTCTAATTCAGTCTATAAGGTCACCAAAACAAAGGACCAATCTCAGGGTGAGTAGGTTTGTGACATATTCACATCAGTCATGATGAAGGGATAATATCTCAACGACCATGCTGGATTTGGAAAAAATATTTCACAGTTATATATATCAGACATAAATATACAAATTTTATGTGTGGACCATCATCAAATTCTGAATCCATGGCCATCAAATTCTTGGAAAATAGAATTAAAAGAGAGGTAGGGTTTCATTCAGGTACAGGGTCAGTCACAATCAATAAACCATATCTCTTTCCACACAAAAAATTAATTAAAAATTCTTTACATGTACTTATAAGGGATATAACCCTACAAATTTTATGTTCTACACTTTATTAAAATCAAGACATAAGGCCATCAAAATGTAAGAAAACCAAAAGATTGAGGTAATCTCGGTTGGTTATGAACCAGCCCTAATGAAGGAGCCATAACTCCTTACACATACAAAATCAAGAAAAACTGTTTCATATGCATTTATTTGGGATATAAAGCTACAACTTTCATATTTTTCACTTTTGCTAATTCCTCTTCTAGGGTTATGAAACCATGGGTTCAAAATCCTGCTCTAATAGCAAAATCCAACATAAACAGCTCTTGTTCTCTTGAATTTCAACTTCCATCCAAGAGCTCTACCTCAATTAGTCCATAATTCTCACTAACCATGCATGATTAACATGTCATGAAAGGTTAATTTCATTTAAGAAGAAGATAAATTAACTTACCTATTATCCTAGAACCAGAAAACCTTAGGCTTACTCCTTAGACAGCTCACTTTTCTCCCTCTCCTTCTTCTTTTTCTCCTTCTTCTTCTTCTCCTTCTTCTTCTTTTTCTTCTTCTTATTCTTTCCTTTATTTCTTCCTTAGCTCTCTCTTTCTTCTGCTATAACTAGCATCTAACCTCTTAATTCTAATCCTAAAGGGTCAAAAATTCCACTTGTAAGCCTATTGCAATAAGATAAAATCATGGTCTTGTATTCCTATTGGTTGGAAGTTCACTTTCCTCTTTTAGTCCTTCTTCTTCACTCCTTAAGCACCTCCATCCATCCCTTAATTTCTAGATGCTCCTTATACTTTAAAATGAGCCCTATAACACCATTATTTATGATGTTATAACAAGCACACAACATAAAACAATTTGTCATGCAACTATACAAACATTACATATATGTTCAAGAGTCCCGAATGCAACGGTGCAAGTGTCATTGTCATACTTCTACAATTCATATGTCTAAATGATTATTTATCCAATGCATATGTTCATGTGGGATTTCATATCTTTATGCAATGAATATGTTCATGTCATAATAGGGCATCCTAATAATGCCTCTAGCTATCAACAAAGCTAGGATACCAAAGTAGTGAAAAAGAGATCTTCATGAAGCTAATAATATGTACAATCCACCAAGCATGAAAGGAACAAAAATGGAGATCATAGAACAATAAGTTCTCTTCCCTACTCTATTTAAAAAATCACCTAAAATGAAGATGGATGGAACGTATAAGCTAAAGTGTTATCCACTCCCTCTCCATGGTGATAAAGATTAGAACATGTAATGCAATGAACCAACACAAACAAACATTGTCATAATGGGATCATAGGATCTTTAGGAATGGAATTCCCTCAACATATAACACGCATACAAAAAGAATGAGAAGATAGAAATATAGAGAAGAGAAGAGGGAGACTTATTAAAACCCTTGAAATAAGCCCTTTAACTTAGTCCTGACCCCATTTATTGGAAGAATATGGGTCATGGGTCCTAAGATCTACACATATTCTATTATTGGAGCTCACAAGGATCCTTACAAACCCTAAAATTGAAAATAAAATGGATAGAGAAGAAGCAAAGAATTCTATTATTCCTCAATCAAAGTTAGATGTATAAACTAATAGGTAGTTTGTATAACCAATTAAGTTGTCTATACATACTATCAAGAGATTTATACAAACTACTATGATTGCAATTTATGGAAACTAAAAAGTAAAGAAAAGAGAAGAAAAGAAAAAGGAGTTTGGGTCCTCAATGCTCTTCTTAATGTGTCTTGCCCTCATAGGCACTTTAATGATGAAATATCCTCCAACATTTAAGGTAAATAATGTAAATAAACTTTCAAGTCTTGATGTTTACCTTAAACCCTTAGGTTTTTGTGTTTGAGGTTTGTAATTTCTATAATGATGTTTTTAATGGCTAAGATGTGATTTTGGTAAAGTTTGGTTAGGGAAAAATTAGCCTCTCCCTTTCCCTTAATGGAAAAGGTATTTATGGAGGTGAAGAGGGTGCACTTAAGCCCAATGGCTTGAATTGCACTCAATCCTCAACCTTTAATGCATACGATAATGAATTTTGAAATGATGCGATACATTTTAGGTTCATGTTATTTACAAGGAAGCTTAGCTAAAATGACTGAATCTATTATTGCCATTATTAATAATTTATTATCTTTATGAAGCCAAAGTAAATAATGAATATGTGGCAAACCCCTCTTTTGAAATTTGACTATATATAATCGGGTCACGACATGGCCAAAATGTTTTTTTTTTTAATCATTGATCATTAGAGTAACCCTTAACATTAAAAACTCAATTAACAAAGTCAGGTATAACTTCAAGTTATTATCCCAGAATTAAGTTTAAAATGTTTATGATATTGGATCATTGTGAGTTACACGTAAATGTAATAAACAAATCTAAAGGGTTATAAACTTTATAGGTTTTCATGGCATCGTGATAATGTTCTAGCATATATCATAGGCTACGGAGATGGGTTGATGGCTAAATTATTGACTTGCCTATTTCATTAGTATTTGTTATGCCTTTTGTATAAACTTCTTTAATTTTAGAATGCATTGTTAAATGAAGGTTCACTTGGTTATGTTTAATATAATCCAATCATTCTTTTTTAATGCATGCACATGCATTAATAATATATTATTCGAATAAAAACTCACTAGGTAAATGGGTATGTCCTTCAAAATGGAGTTGTTATATTTAATAAGCATAATATTCACATATAGTCACCTTTTTTCTAACAATTATCTTACCACTGTTGTAATACACATATGGAATATCCATTTGATAGTCATCAACACTGAAGGAAATAGAATAGGATACCACATAGCCATAAAGTTAAGATGCCAATAACTTATCTATTTTAATGTGCTCATTTTATGTTAATAATAATCTCACAATTCTCATAAAACATCCCTATATGGTTGTTTCATTCAGTAATGACAATCAATGATTACCAGTCAGTGATCAGTGATAAGTGGTCAGCGATCAACTATGAGCAATTAGTAAATATAAAGTGTTTGATAATTTAGCAATTAAATCAACAACTATATTATAAAATAACAAAAAAAAAGATAATTATTTTTATATTTTCATTAATTTTATATGAAATATAAATTTGTATAATGATAAATAATAATAAATATAAGGTTAATATTCGAAAAATTCAAATGCCAATTTTATATTTCAAATACTGGAAAAATTAACTTTCAATGTCATGTTATATTTTTTAAATATTGAATGCTAGTTTTAAAATTTAAATGTTAAGCATTGAGATTTATTTAACATTCTTTCTCAACATTTGAATACTTGTTTGTGGGTTTCTTAATATGTGTGTGTGTGTGTGTGTGTATTCCTTCTTAGTATAGTATAAGTAAGGGGTCGATCCATAGGGAAGCAAAGTGAATCAAGTATTAGACAACTAAGTACTCTAGATGTTTAGGATAACAAAGTAAATCAAAGAATAGGGCAAACTAAACTAATCTAACAATAAAAATCAAATATATATGCAAATCAAACTACATATTCAAATGAAACAACCAATGATCATGAAATGTTGCATAATGAATTGATTGGAGGATCAACCTAATGTCCTTAAGTACTTATCTCTAAGTCAACCAAAGATGTCTATAAATAGAACTATACCCACTCTCGCTTTTTGTATAATTTGTAAACATAGAAGTTATGCTCTATGCCAATCTTTTAAACCCCTTACGGTAGATTTCCTCTCTCAAGTTTAATATTTTAACCTAAGTGAATCTAATTAGTTTTTCATAAAAAAAAAAAAAAAACTAACTCTCGTTATGAATCCTTGACAAACACATCATATATGGTAATCAATCATATATAACTACAATAATTCACAATCAAACTAAACTTTAAATTCATTCATAGAAAAGAAAAATGATCAATTCATTGTTCCATTGAATAGTGCAATCTAGTCCATACTACTTAGCCTAAATATATGATTAAATCAAGAAAGCAAACAAAAGAATAAGAGAACATAAAGAGAGAGAAGAAGAGAAGAATGAGATAAAGATCTAAAGAAGTCTTCACTCTTTGGAAAGGTTGGACTTCTGCTGGAACTCCAAAGGAAACTAACTCCAACTTGGAAGAATGCCTCTTTTCATAAATAACTAAATCTCTCTTTCTAACACTTCTTGATTTTTCTTGAATGCTTTATGAATGATTTCTCATGTCTAAATATAGGCTAAGTCCATGTATTTATGATTATTGAAGTGCCCGAAGTCATGCCAGTTTTGAACAGGTGCCTTTACAAAAAGGTGTGATGAAATGGTGTTATAACTACTCAAAACACTGGTGTAAGCCAGCACAGCTGCTTTTTGTATGTCTAATATGTTGACTCGGCACAGTATGTCACTACTAGTGACAGACCAAATTCTTCCTTTTTTGCTTAATTTACTTTGTTCTTCAGTCTAAAGCCCTATAATGAACTTGTATGCAAAATTTAAGCTCGAAAAGGCCTATAAAACATGAAACTTACATAATAACCATCAATGTAAAGCTAAGCTTAAAATCATGGATAATACTGATAAAAAAAACATACTAAAAACAAAAGATAGATAGATATAAAATACATAGAACACTATACTAATTTGTACCATATAAATACTCAATCAATGAATGTTAATAAACAAATGCCAAACCAAACAGAGACTATATCATAATGATTAATGTCGTAATTTCTAAACATACAAGTGGTGTATATTGCTAACCAACTGAGGTACATTTCTTAATAATTTTAACTTACCTAAGAGCAACTAATTCTCTTTAAAATGATCCCTAGCCATATGATTTCATAATGCAATTATGTTCATCTAACATAATAATTAACCCTTCAATAATATTGATGTTTATGGATTTTATCTCTTCCAGGTCTTTAAGAAATGACATTATATTTTGCTCTTCATTGGATGTATCATAAATATATAACTATATGAATTTAAGTTGTTCTCCCTTACATGGAAGAAAAGACCTAATAAGATGGTGGTTCTAATGTTAATACTATAATTGTTCTTTGAACCCATTGACATGAATGCAAACATAAAATTATGAAGTTTGATGTGTTCTCTAAAGTGTATAATGATTGGATTAGAGTCATAACCTGATGACTAGGCCAAAAAAAATAGGAGGTTGAGAGAGTTTCTCTAAATTGACTTTCCCTTCTTAGCAACATAAAGCAAAAATTCCATGACTTCCATTTTCATGATAGCCAACACATTAAGCTCACCAAAATAGTGCTTCATAATATGGACATGTTTGGTATGGGATTCTAATAAAAAATTTGTTTAGGTATGAACCTGAACAAAGAGCAAGAAGTTATAAAACCAATGTAAAATTAATGTTAAATAAAATAGACATGTTAAGAGAATAGATTGGACATTTTGAAGGAAATGTTATTTTACTCAGTGGGTGAACACATTGTGTATAAGGAGTAAATGAACCAGAATGAAATGCCTAGCTAGAAACAAAATATCTTATCACATGCAAATAACACTAAAATCCATATTAATAGTAATAGAGAAAATTAAAAATATGTTAAAGTGCTATAAGAAGCATTAATTAACAAACCAACATGCATCTTGTCATCAACTAATGGAATGTCAACTAAAACATTCTCATAGTGTAAACATGGCATTTCAATTTGATGGTATGCTAGCAATATAAGCCTGCATCATTTTGGCTCCTGATTAGGCAAACCATTCAAAATGTGTGATTCATAAGAACCAACAACTTAAATATGAATTTCAATAAAGCCATCTAGAAATCCATAGAATTTCAATTGTTTATTTTAGAAATATTAGTAAATGATGTATTAAGACTGACACATTAGCATAGTTAAGTGAACTATATTGAGAGACGCAAATTGATCATGTAAATTCATGTTAAAAAATCAGAAGACGCAACCATATATAGTATATATGATATTAACCCACCAAAGTGCATATAATTTTGCAACGATAGTCCACTCTCTTGAAAAAATTTACTAAATAAATGTATACAAGCATGAGTGATGCAATAAAAAAATTTAACAAGCAATGTACTTGTTATGAGTGCCATTGTTATTTTTCAACTGAATTAGAATGAGTGGAATCTTGCTTGTGGCTCCATCCTTTTACTAGCCAACAGAGGATCAAGAGGATGGGGGTCATAAATTGGTATTAACCCCAAATTGTGGCTTACGTTAAGATCAATAGGGGATCCTTTAGGCCTCACACAAGTTTTAAGCCCCTTTTTCAATTTGGTGGTCAACTAGGGACCAATTGGGACAATATGATGGTATCATCACTAAGGGAATGAGGAGTTGCCACCCAACTTTGGTCAAAATAAGAATATGGATAAGAATGAAATTTCAACCTACCGAATTAGAGATCATGCTTGCAAATCAAGTATGACTTGGGGAAGAGATTAAGGACCCTCAAACCACTTTGATATTAAGATTCAGCCATCAAACATCTTTCCATTAGAAACTATAAAAACAAGAGAAACCTAAATGGTGGAAAAAATAGATTTGCAAACTGTCCTTGGTCAAAGAGGGTTGTGCATACTAGAGCTTTACAAAGGATGAATTCTAAAATATGTTCTTGGCTACGGTATATTACCTAGTTGTATAACTAACAGTTGGCTATGTAGCCAAGTAAGTTAGTTATATAGCCATTTAATCAATGGCTAGCAAGTTTGAGCTTTTAGTCTTAATAGGATTGGGATTTGTTTGTTAGTTGATCTAAGCTCTCTTAAGGCCTTTATTTCTCTTCATTTGCAATTCTCTTTTGTATTTTGGAGAATAATTCAAATAGTTTTTATCATTGGGCTTACATCTTAAGGTTCAAAATCTGATGCTCACAATTTGTCCCCTGCTTTATGGGGCTTGAGAAATGATCATTTGAATAAGGTGAAATAAAACATCATAGAATGGATACCAAAGGATACAATTCTTTAATAGCTCCTTCAGCAAGTACTAAAACGTGTTCTGGTAGCTCTCTAGTAGGTGCCAGTATATTTTCATATATCTCTACCAGCTCTTAAGTAGTTGTTAGATGTCTTAACAGCTTTCTAGCAAGTACTAAAGGTCTTAACAGCTCTCTATCAAGTATTAAGTTCATTATGGTAGCTTTCTAACAAGTACCAGTGTGTTCCCTATGTCTTTAGTAGCTTTCAAGTAGGTATAGATGTCCTAATAGCTTTCTAGTAGGTACTAAAAGTCTTAACAACTCTTTAGTATGTACTAAATTCATTATAACAACTTTCTATCAGACATTAGTGTATTTTTTGTACTTGCAATGGCTTCTTTATAGCTATTAGTGTTCTTGAATTTATTACACATGTTTTTGCCCTTCTAATAAGCATATAAGCTCATAAGTCTTCTTTGAGATGATTTTGAAAGATAATTGCCTTTCAAGTAATATGGAAAATCATAATAACCCTTATAGCCTCCTAAATATGAGTAATTGCCATTTAAACATCCTATAAATGAATAATTACTCTTTTGACATCCTAAAAATAAATAGTTGCCCTTCTAGCATCTTATAAATGAGTAATTGCCCTTTCAACATCCTGAAGATGTGCACTTACACGCTAGAGTGGTCATCTAAAATCTGGTATTGTCAAATTTCCTATTAGTTATATATTGCTAGTTAAAATAACTCTTGGAACCACAATTTTGAACTAGGGATTCCTTTGATATCCCTAAAAGGTTATTTTGATATTTTAATGGGCAAATTAGAGGATTGAATTGGCCTTTTCAATCTTTGGTGATGTTAGGGGTACTTTAGTAAATTTACATTGGGGGCTTCCTCCTTTCCTTATTTCTTTCTATTGACTTTTAGTGGGTTGTACAAACATAGTGGTTGTCTATACAACCAACTTGACATAGTCCATATGTAAACATAATGTGATTGACTTTCCGTGTGGCACAAACGTGTATTAGTTACTTGTATAGACAAGGCTTATCTATACAGATAGCCCTTCCTATATAAGGGCTCTAGCTAACTCTATAGCTCTTTTGTTTACTTTTCATCTTCTTTCTTCTTTTCTTTCTCTCTAAAACCTCTAGATGTAGATCTCTTCTAGATTTTCCCTTTATTCTCAAAGTTTTAGCAATGGTCAACCTCAATGCTCTAATGTTTGACACCAATACGGACTCCCCATAGGCAATATGACTATTTATGATGCACTCGAACAAATGAAGGGTACCCGGGGATTTACTATGATGTGCCCTTTACCACATGCAATGTCTAAGGTTATGCTAAAGGGCTTCAATGCAGGTCATGAGGCCCTTAGAATGTATGACTTGAATCGCCATCTAGCTAGAATGGTTTTAGGTGTGGTAGGTTTTTTTTTTTACCGTTTCCTTTCATTTATTTTTGCTCTCAGCACTTTGGATTTTTAGGCATCGTCCCTAAATTGTCTTTTGCATGCAAACACTAGGTTAGCTTAAAATATTAAGGATTAGACATAGGACACTTACCTTTTAATTTTTTAAAAATTTTACTTTACTGATTGTCGATTGATTTGCTATCTTAATATGTGCTTGTGTTGACTTTTTTTTAGAAACCTACATGGAAAATTATTAAAATTAATTTATAGGACCACTCTTAGGGGATCAAAACACATACCTATGACCTAGAATAATTTATTTATTTTTCTATTTTATTATTTCACAAGTCTTCTATTAGTCTGTAATAAGATTTTATGAATCTCATGAATCTTACAAGTGTAATTGCTGAAATAGAACCAAGATTTTGTGAAATTTTTAAGTAGAATTAGTTTTCATAATTCTCTACAAAAATTTCACAAATTGTCATCTTTCGCTTTTTGGTCGATCGAATTCCACGAGATACCTGTACATAAGAAAATATAAAGCATTATCATTTTTGTTCACGAAACTACACATTTTCATACCTAAGATTAATAATTAGATTCATGTTGTTCTCTATATTGTCTGACTCAAATAATCAGTATTTTTTTATTTGCTTATCTACTTATGAATTTTATCATCATTTTGGTATTCTTCTTATTTGTTTCCCTTACTTTCTTGCTAAATGGAAATTAAATGTTGGTTTTCTAACTTCTTACAGGGTGACATCTCCTTCAGCAAAGAAGGTAGAGGGGTTGGTCTCACTAGGGCGTGGTTCAAGATATTGCATCCTTGCATAATTACTCACTTCGAGGAGACTTTTCTAATATCATTCCCTAGGACACTACTAGGCAAGCCTACGTGGGGTGATATGACATGAAATAGGCACTAGTCAAGCAGTGGATGGACACCACCCATACATTCCACTTTTCACTGATCAGAAAGGTGATTATCACACTCGAAGACATCATATACTTAACTAGGATCAGCTTCTCTAGGATCCCCCTTCTCATTGACTTAAGCATTCACCATCTTGTACTCCAGTGCAACTACATCTACCACCTTATTGGATGTGTTCCCTAAACAAAAGGGAGTATAACCTTTGAGCGATCTAGCTTGAAGATGTTCACTCCTATGACCACAGATGATCGCCCACTCGAGATAATCAACCAAGCAGCTCATTGATTTCTGTTTTATAGCTTATTAGGGACCTCATTTGGAAACTCATCGAATGTGCTGGAGATCTATTTGCTATTAATAATATAGGACATCAGACTTGTACACTACTTTGATTAGGGTTCTATGGCATTAGCTTATCTATATCGTTACCTAGATCAATGCAGTAGGGGATATCATACATGGGGGGTCATCTAGCACATGCTCATCGTAACTCTTTGGATTCCTTTATCTAACTTGTCCTACTTTCTGCCTTTGTCATCTAACTAATTACTATTATGTTCTTCGATAGGCTTGGACTGTGGAGTTGATGTTTCTAGAAAGTGGCAACCCTTTACTAGATATGGACAATTACTATCCTAGTTTTGTGATGTAAAGCTCTACCCATAATTAGGAGTTGTTGTTTAAGGTTTGACGTAATCACCTAAACACTATTACCTTAGGCTATGTATTTTCTATGAAAAAATAATTATTAGCTTCACATGTTAGTTATTGATCTTAGTCGTATACTTATAGTGATAAATTGTGGTTCCCTAATCTTTTTGCATTGTGTCTGGATTGCAAGGAGCCTACCTACACATGGCAGCCCGAGGTAGTCAAGATAAGGGTCATTCGTGCAGAAGGCATCTATTAGTGGGTCCCACTTAGTGTGAGTGTTATCTTAGAGTGGGTCTTCTAGTGGTGTGTGGGTCTAGACACTTGACTTGTATCTCAGCGTCATCCCTTATATATGTTTTAGGCCATAGACAGGAAGGGCAGAGAGCTCGACAGGCTCTGAGGTTCATGCCCAATGACCAGCTATTCGTATGAGGCATTTCCTATCATACTTGGATGGCTAGAGCACATCTTGGGATGATTCCATGGTAGTAGTGACTCTTCATGCTTTCTTGATATATGAGGCATACAAAGGGATGATCTTGCACTGAAGGACCTGAAAGACTATGTCTATTAAGAATGAAGGCCTTTAAAGCCTACACCCACTATATGAGGCTAAAAAAAAGGCCTGTGGTCCAGGAGTTAAAAGGTTAGAGCCAATGGTAGGGGAGCTTGAGCCATTTTCTAACATCATGGTCAAGTCATGTATAACATCTCTGATCAGGTCGATGATGACCCTAGACATCACTCGGTTGGCTTATACATTTAAGCTTGTTGAGACCACCTATGTAAGTATTCTTCTCTTTTCCATATGCTTTTATATACATTTTTCATGCTTGGTCATGTGTTGATTAAGACAACACGGAATTTGCAAATTCCCAGTATCTAGGCAGAGGTACTAGTCGACCTAATTGATGCTCTAAAGAGGACAGTGACACAGTAGACTCAAGAGATCCAAGTTAGTAATAGAAAAAAAATAAAAATACAAACTATGTATGCATATTTGTGATTGTGTTTGTATGTGGTTTACACCCTATTAATCCTAACCCTCATGTTTTGTAAGAGACAGTTCAACACCTGACTCAAGAGCTAAGGGATACATAGCAACATTTGGCAACTGCTAAGGCTGATATCAAGAGGGTGTCACCGTCAGCACCGAGGACTTTGATGAGTATGTTACCTCGAAAGGGAAGGATGAAGAGGAGGGGACTACTTCCAAGAGTGAGGAGGATTGAGCTACCAGCATTTCATCTAGCTCTTTAGGATTTTTATTCTCTTTTTTTGTACATTTATTGAATACTATTAGTATTTCTAGTATTATAGGACAAACATTTAGGCCATTTTGAAAGCTTTCTTTCTTTTGGATGCTTAATGGAACACTTAGGATTTTTTAGGATACTTTTGAGGTGATTTTGCCTCCATTTGTGTTAAAATTCTAAAATTTTTCAGTACATATATGCATCATTTTGATTCCAGCCCTAAATTAATTCTTTGAATGTATAACCATGCCCTTCTTTAACTCTTTTGCTTATATATTGCCTTTCAAAATAGCTATAAAATCCTTTATAAGTTCAAAATGCAAGGGAGACTTTGGCAAAAAATCTACAGAAAAAGTGGTTTATACAGACCATCAGGTTGCTTGTACATACCATTAATTGTCTGTGCAGACAACTTGATCAATTTGTATAACCTTGTAGCACTATTCACAACAGTCAAGCACTAACCACCTTCTCTTTCTTTTATAAATATTCATTTGTAATTTCCAGCTTTAAATATGCAATTTTCACCTTCCCAATCATGGCAAAAGCATTTTTGAGGGCTCTCCCACTCTAGAGTTGTTTCGATCTACCTTCAACGCGCTTGGAGGCTCTCTATTAACTCTCATCTATCTAACTTGACTTGGACTTTGTTCAAGTGACTTGCGATTTATGGGATCCCATTACCCATTCTTTCCATATTCGAATACTAAGATCTGCCCTTCGATAGAACAATTCATTGTTATTCTCAATTGTCATGCCATGGCTATAGATTGGATTACTTTGCCATGTCTAGGTGACCCACACATTTGGAAGATGATGGAGTTATCCAATTTGTGATATGATGTTGTGCCCAAGTACACTCGAGATGAGAAGAAGATTATCATGCCTCCATTTGATGGAGTTATCCAATTTATGATATGATGTTGTGCCCAAGTACACTCGAGATGAGAAGAAGATTATCATGCCTCCATTTCTTTCACTTTACCTTATTAAGGTGCACAGCCATGCAACACAGGCTTGTATTGTCACGATAGTTTTGATGAGGGAGTTCTTATTGTAGAGAGATCACAAAGAAATAGATTTGCAAAATTTGCTTCTTCTTGAAGAGGCTGAATTCAAAAAAGCTCTCATCCTAATAATCTGAGCGAGACCATTATGGGCTTGGACAAGGTGTCTCTTGGCGTCAGCGACTTTTTTTATGGGAGTCTGTTGCTACTTCAAGTACGAACCCCATGTACATCCTTCTGTGTATATATTTCTATTTTTTAGTTTGCACTAACTTTTCCTAGACCACCCTTGTACGTTTTCAATTTATCTAGCCTATTATTTTTGCTTAGGCTACCCTTCCAAGTTTTCAACTATATAATATTTAATTATTAATATATATATATAAATTATTAATATATATACATATATATAATATAAAATATAATATAAATTATTGATATAATAATTAATATAAATTAATATAATAATTAATAAAAATTAATAATTAAATATTAAATATAATATTAATAATTAAAAAAATAAAAAAGTAATATTATTATAATATTATATAATAATATTATTATAATTTTATTTATAATATTATATAATTTTATAATTTTATTTATATTTTAATATTATTATAATATTATATAATATATAATTTAATTTATTTAAAATTTATATTTAATTTATTTACATATATTTTTCTCTCTCTTTTTTTTTTTTCTTTTTTCTCTTTTTTTCAGGTATGGCTGCAGGAGATATTAGACTTATTGGTTGTTCCCACTATGAATGTGATGTTCTACCATCCACCATATTATCTGAATTGTCATCTATCAAAAACCTACTACTACTAAGGCTAAGTGGACTAAATGAAGGTCTAATATTAGCACTTCTGACATTCGTTGAACTTACCCATGTTGGAGACTATCAAGAGTGACCATAAGGACCTATGGAGATAGTGTGATCATCCGAACTCTATCATCTAGAACTTTATATGATCTAACTAAGGTACCTTACCAGTTTAGTGCTCCCTAAGATGAGGTTCATTTCCTTCCTTCCATCATGCCTTCACAAAGGGACCCTTAACCCAACTTTTTTTGGATAGGTTAGGTGCTACATGGGCAAACCGCTACAGCTACTACTTCTTTACTATTGGAGACTCTGATCCTAAGGATGATGTTAGTTTTATGGCTTAGCTGCATGGAAATTAGAGTTATATGACCTTTATTATCTCATTTGAATATTAACTATGACAAACAATGA
This sequence comes from Omphalea diandra, assembly GCA_949677035.1. Classification (NCBI taxonomy): domain Eukaryota; kingdom Viridiplantae; phylum Streptophyta; class Magnoliopsida; order Malpighiales; family Euphorbiaceae; genus Omphalea; species Omphalea diandra. The sequence continues at coordinate 12,510 of CATIWR010077779.1, read as the reverse complement.
TCTTTCATGAAAAAGCTTCTTACATTAAAGCTAGTTGACTAAAGATCACTTTCGCTATGCAAATGTATTTCCTTTTGATATCATGGCCAACACGAATCATTTCATTTATCCATATTACATATTAATTAAATGTATGGTCATTACTTTTAATAATGGCATATGGGATCATCTGATTATCCTATTACATGTCGTTAACTCATCTTGTCCCTTGTTCTTCATTTTGTTTACCTCCACTATTACCTTATGTCTCATCATTTTCAAATGAGTATCTCTAGAGGTCCATTGCACTCTCTTAACTTTTGCTTTATGTTTATATTTATTTCTTATTATACTTTTGTCTAAGTCATCGTTAGTGGACTTTCTCTCTTTTTTTCTACTTAGCGGGCTCATTTACTTTTCTCGCCACCTTACCCAAAGTACTTCTTCAACCTATCTAAGTTTACAATTTTAAAGAATTCATTCACATCGAAATAATTTCATAGCACCACCTGAGTAAATTTGTTTCACCACATAGAGATTTTTCCAATTTGGTTTGAACTTTTCTTGGGGTCATGAGCTTATGGCTGTGTTGGACTAGGTTGGTCAAACTTAAGTCAAAGACCTCTTTTAATCTTGACAATAAAGATTGATAGGTGCTAATGCTTGTTCAAATGTTGTTTTTGCAATATATAAGTTAGTTTTTCATTTAGAAGTAGGATGGAAGACTAAATCTCTAACTCTGAGGAAGACATCCAAATTCGCAATCAGGAACCTGTAGTTTGCAACCGCGACCATGTAATAAGGATGAATGAAGTTAGGTCAAAAGAATTTGCATAAGAAATCACAGCCACAATTTAGGTAATTAGAACTTAACAGTCACGCAGAGGAATTTATGATGGTGTTTGCATTCAACGTCTTGACCGCAAATTTCATAGTTACAAAAAGGGAACCAAGTCTACAACCATAGAACGTCGAGTGTCCAAAGTAACTATTGGAATATCAAAATTCATGAAGGCAAAGCATGTATCGCAATCGCAGCCAAAAAAGGTTATTTCTCCTTACCAAACAGTGGAATTTGCGGTCTCAGTCTCACCTAAGAAGGACATCAATCGCAACCGTAATTTTTGGTTCAATAAATGAACACAATGATTATATTTCTTAGAGTACCAATGGTACATCAACACGTGGACTAGCCGTTAGACACAAAAATGAAGTTCTCTGCCGCGATTTTAGGCTTTTTAGTGAAAATTGGAAAATCATGACAACAAAATGCCAGTAACGACCATGACTTCTATCTAACAGGTATTTAATGCAAAATTTGCCTAGCTGACCTTAGAGATTAAGCATAATTTGTTAGTAACATCTCTTTGATGGATGTTGACTATAAATACTCCATCAAACAAATGGAAATGCAAGAGAATTTCATTTATTATAACCAAACTCTTGCAAATTTAATTCATAAATTATTATTCCTTGTGAATTCTTGATTGTTTGGTGTTAGCATTAAACACCTTTGTAATTAGGTTAAGAGTTATCCTAAGCTTATAAAACTCTTATAAAGGTTGATGTGTGAGCCTATCCAAAACACTTGAGTGAAGTTTTGTATGAGCTTAGAAACACACAGTACAAGGGTTTTGTGTGAGCCATAAAACATAAATTGTATAAGTTAGGTGTGAGCTTGGAAACACCAATTTTAGTTGAGTGAAATACCTAATTGTGAAGAATTCGGGAGTGGACATAGGGTCTGTTAACACCCAAATCATTATAAATATCTTGTCTTTATTACTTCTACTTCTTCCCAATCTATTAAAACTAAAACTTCCTTCTAAAATTTTTTAATCTCCCGCCAATTTAACCCCCCTTCTTAGTGCATAAGGGCCAATAAGTGGTATCAAAGCCTTGTCTCATTTCAAAGCTTGATTGCATGAGAAAAGATCATAGGAGAAGAAGGTATCCACACTCATCTCAAACCTCATTTCGATGGATCTGACTATAGTCATTGGAAGTATAAGATGGAAATTTATTTGGATAGCGATGTGGTGGATCTTTGGGACATAGTAGCTAAAGAATAGAAGCCACCTACTAAGGTGGTGGATAAAAGTGAAGAATTGATTCCCAGAGAATAGTGGGTTGAAGCTTATAAAAGATCTAATGGAAGAAACAAGAGAGCTATGGCAATCCTTCTGAGTTCTCTCTCAAGAGAAGAAATTGGAAGAGTCCAATATTGCCTAACAGCTCATGGGATTTGGAAGGCCTTGGAAAACTACCATGAAGGCACTACTTTGGTGAAGTCTAGCAAACTTGAAATGTATGTGATTGAATAGAAGCTATTTATGATGAAGGAGAATGAAAGCATCACAGATATGATGAATAGACTCCTCACAATTTTTGCAAACATGAAAAAGTTTGGTAGAATTCTCACTAATCATGAGGTAAATCCAAAAGTCTTTAAATCTTTACCTCTTGAAAAGTTTAGTTCTAGGGTTTGCAGTATCCAAGAGTCAAATCTAGAGATTAAGAAGGTGTCAACCGATGTTCTAATAGCCAAGCTTCTAACTCATGAGCTAGCCTTGAAGAAGGATGACGAAATAAAGAAAATGAGAGGACAAGGAGACAAATCAGAAAAATTACAAAGAAGAACCTTGGCTCTCAAATCTTCATCCAAGGAAAAGGAAGTTAAGGTGGCCTTAAGTGAAAAGGAAAGTGACAACAAGGAGGAAGAGTTGGCCATGCTTTCAAGAAGAATAAAGGAGCTAATAAAGAGAATAAAAGAAAAAAAAAGCTTTAAGAAAGCAACTCTAAACCCTAAGGAAAGATTGGGTGATGTTAGATGCTATGAATGTGCCAAATAAGGCCACATCAAGTATAATGCCCCTAAATTGAAGAAGAAGAAGGACAATAAAGGGGACAAGGAGAAGAGGAAAAGCTTCAAAGCCATTTAGGATGACAGCTTCAGTGAGGAGGATAAAGAGGAGCAAGTTGTAAACTTATGGTTCATGGTACAAGATCATTCATCAAATGAGGTAAGTTTTTCTCCCCATTCCTACGTAGAATATAATAAGTTAGATGATGTAGATGATGAGCTTTTAAAAGCTCTCACCTTAAGATGTGACAAATACAAGTCACAAATAAAATCTTATAAGAAAAAATATTCCAAGTTACAGGATGAATTTAAATCCTTGAACAATTTTTTAAGTGAATTAAGGACTTCAAATGAAGAACTCAAAAAATCTGTTGAGAGTCTTTCAAAATCATCTTCACCCCTAAACTCCTTAAGAAAGGAAAATAACTCCTTAAAGGGTGAAGTTATTCTATTTCTAAGTTCCACAAGGGAAAGAAAGCTTTGGATACACTTATTGTATCTCAAGGATCTCCTTTAGTGAGACATGGTCTGAGCATCAATAGAGTCTCCTCATCTACACCATCACCTACAACCTTCATTAGAGCACCCATACCTCAAACATCTAGCATTGAGGCAGTTTATAGGAAAAGTACTCAAAGCACTAAGCCACCAATACCCAAAGGTAAAGGTAAGGCACCTCAAGGCTCAAAGCCTACTCCAAAAAAGGCAAATCATGCATATATTAACACTAAGAGGCATGCTTACCCAAATTCACATAGAAAATTCACTTCTTCACATAATCATACATGTGCATGCTCACATTCACACCATGTTGGTATGAGAAAATCCTCCACTTATACCAAAACCATGCATAGGAGGAAGATTCGTAAGTCTAAACTCCAATGCCACTATTGCATGAAGTTTGGTTACATCAATATTCATTGTTATATTAGGAAGGCACACCTCAAGTTAGAGGATCCTTCTACGTTTAACTCCCTAGGACCCAAGCGTGCTTGGGTACCAAAATAAAATGATTTTTGTGTAGGATTGTTTAGCAGCCACCAATGAAGCAAATGATTGGCATATGGATAGTGGATGCTCAAAGCACATGACGGGCAATAAGAAACTATTCATGGCCTTAAAAGAAAAGAAGGGTGGCAATGTCACATTTGGAAACAATGCCAAGGATAAGGTAATTGGCATTGGGACCATTGGTAAGAATGGTTGTTCTCTTATTAATGATGTTTTACTTATTGATGGATTGCAACACAATTTTCATAGTGTAAGTCAATTATCTGATAAGGGTAATAAAGTCACCTTTGACCTTAGAGATTGTCAAGTTACCACTTTAGTGGGTAAAAAAGAAGTCTTCAAGGGTGAAAGGAAAGGCAATACCTACTTAATTGACTTAGACAGTTTGGCTAACCAATCTTTTAAATGTCTTATGTCTCTTAACAATTAAGCTTAGCTTTGGCATAGAAGGCTTGGACATACTAGCATGGAGCTCCTACAAAGCTTATCAGAAGAAAAGCTAGTGGAAGGTCTTCCCATGCTAAAGTTCTCTAAAGACATGGCTTGTGGACCATGCCAAATAGGAAAGCAACATCATTCTTTTTTCAAAGCAAATAGTGTTATAAGTACATCTAAACCTCTTCAACTTATCCATATGGACTTAATAAGGCCTACTAGGAGTGCTAGTTTAAGTGGAAAATATTATGTGTTTATCCTAGTTGATGACAACTCTAGGTTTACTTGGGTATCATTTCTAGCTCATAAGCATGATACTTTGATGCTTTTAAAAGTTTTGCAAAAAGAGGTCAAAATGAAAAGGGTTACTTCATTTCTTTTATAAGAAGTGGCCATGGAAAAGAATTTCAAAATGAATCTTTGGAATCTTATTGCATAGAGAATGAGATTTTTCATAACTTTTCAACTCCTAGTACACCATAACAAAATGTCATTATAGAGAGGAAAAATAGGACACTAGTAGAGATGGCTAGAACTATACTCAATAATTATTCATTGCCTAATTACTTTTGGGCCGAAGGTATCAATACTTCATGTAACATTGCAAATTGTGTATTAAAAAGACCCATTCTTAATAAAACCTCTTATGAGCTTTGGAATGGTAAAAAAAACCTAAGTTGTCACACCTAAGAGTATTTGGATGCAAATACTCAGGATAATCTTGAAAATTTTGACTAAAAAATAAATGAAGGTATTTTCCTAAGTTATTTCACCACTAGCAAAGCCTATAAAGTCTTTAATAAGAGTTATATGGTTGTTGAAGAGTCCATGAACAATGTATTTGATGAATCTAGTAAACTTGATATTGGTAAAAGTTCTCTTATTGATAATATTATAGGTGACTTTGAGAAATTGGAGTTGGAGTCAACCTCAAGAAAGGTAGATAAAGATCATGATGAAGGCAAGTCATCAAAGGAGGAAAAGGAACCTCAACATCAACAAGTAGAAACCCAAATCAAGATCTTCCAAGGATTGGAGATTCTCCAAGCATCACCCAAAGGACCTAATCATTAGTGACACATCTAAGGGTGTAAGTACTAGATCTCAACTCAACTCTTTAGATAATAATCTTGCTTTCATTTCTCAATTTGAGCTAAAATCTATTGATAAGGCTCTTGATGATAAGAATTGGGTAATTGCTATGCAAGAGGAACTCAAACAATTTGAGAGAAACAATGCATGGAAACTTGTTCCTAGGCCTAAAGAACACTCTATTGTAGGTTACAAATGGATGTTTAGGAATAAGTTGGATGAGTAAGGGTTCATCCCTAGAAACAATGCTAGATTGGTTACTAAGGGATACAACCAAGAGGAAGGCATTGAGTATGATGAAACTTATGTCCTCATAGCAAAATTAGAGGTTATTAGGATTCTTTTAGCATATGCATATCACATGAATTTCAAACTTTTCCAATTGGATGTTACAAGTGTATTTTTAAATGGTATTATTGAGGAGGAAGTTTATGTTGAACAAAATCCTGGTTTTGAATCTCACATATTTCCAAATCATGTTTTTAAATTGAATAGAGCTTTGTATGGTTTGAAAAAAAGTTCTAAGAGCTTGGTATGAAAGGCTAAGTTCATTCCTTTTGAAAAAGGGAAGGTTGACACAATTTTATTTGTAAAAAGGCATAATCATGATACACTAATTATGCAAATATATATTAATGATATCATTCTTTATTCTACTAATGAATCTCTTTGTAAGGATCTTACTAAGTGTATGACTAGGGAATTTGAGATGAGCATGATGGGAGAGCTCAAATTCTTCCTTTGCCTACAAATTAAGTAAATCAAAGAAAAGATTATCATCAACCAAGCCAAGTACATAAAGGATATACTCAAGAAATTTGACATGGAAGGATGTAAGTAGTAAAAACACCAATGAGTGCTACCATCAAATTAGACAAGGATGAATTGCGTAAGTCAGTTGATGAGAAGAGATATCAAGGTATGATTAGTTCTTTACTCTATCTTACCACTTCTAGACTTGATATAATGTTTAGTGTATGCATGTGTGCTAGATTTCAATCTTGCCATAAAGAATCTCATTTTAATGTTGTTAAAAGAACTTTCAAATATTTACATGGCATATTGCATCTAGGTTTATGGTATCCTAGAGATTCATCATTTAATCTTATAGGTTATTCAGATGTAGATTATGTCGGTAGCCTTCTAGATAGAATGAGCACTTCAAGAACTTGCCAATTCATAGGAGAATGCTTAGTGTTTTGGTTTAGTAAGAAGCAAGTTTTGATTGCCTTATCGACTGCCAAAGCATAATATATAGTTGTGGGTTATTATTGCACCCAAGTTCTTTTGATGAAATAGCAATCAAAGGATTATAGCAAAGTTATTAATCGCATTCCCATCAGATGTGATAACACTAATGCAATAAATCTTTCAAAGAATCTTATCCAACACTCTAGGAGCAAACATATAGACATTAGACATCATTTTATTAGAGATCCTGTCCAAAATAGTGATGTAGTGATGGAATTTATAGACACTAATCATCAACTTGTGAATATTTTCACTAAACCTCTTAATAAAGAAAGGAAGAATTTCGTTAAGAGAGAGTTCGGAAAGCTTGATAGAAGCTCGCTGAAGTGAAATTTAGATCTTACTATAATACTATTTGAGTGGTATATTGTTCCTGAATAATTGATTATTATGTGTAATGTATGGGCAATAAACTCTTTTGGATGACTTAATTCTTTATGCAATTATGCCTCTTTATGCCAATTTGCATGAATTAAGCATCAATATATTAAGTGGATCACAACTTAAAAAGTCAAATTCTATATTTTTTTAGTCATCATTTCTGCCTTATAATTCACGATCGCTACTCTTTGATTCACAGTCACGATTTCTAAGTACTTATCATTTATCTATCAGACCATCAAATTCGCGGTCACTAATTTCAATCCCCATCATGAATTTTTTTTAAAATTCAAAAGTTTTAACCATTAACTACACTGATTCCTAAGAATGTTTTGTCTGTTACTCAGATATTTCGTAATTAGCAGTGGCGACTTGCCGATCGCGATCACGAATTTAAGTAAATGCCATGCATTTAACTGATTTGACTACCAACCATTTGCAACCATTTATTAAATGAATTTTTGACCATTTGTTACCATTTTTACACCTTTTCTCGACCTATTTAAACCCTTAAAATAATGTTTTAACTCATATTTGCTAATACACTTCATATTTTTTCCTTCTTATACTCTAAATCTTCTTTCAACTCTCTCTTATCTATAATGGCCCCCAAGAAAGCCTCAATAGTAGAAAAAGGAAAAACTGTAACACAACCATTCAGACCTCATGCCCTTCATGTGATGAAAGGGATCACAAAGGAAGAGAAAGATCGATACAAGGCTAACTCTTCCAAGATTATCCAACCAAACAAAATTTACTCCACATTTCTCCTTGAGTCACTTGAGATCAAGGATGAGATCCATGCCTATCTTTTAAATTTGGGGTGAAACGAGTTCATTTTCCATGATAAGTTGCAATACGAAGAGATAGTATTGGAGTTTATGTGCACCATCACTTTGAGTCAATGAGCATAATGAATAGCAGGTTAGTATGGGTTGATATTTAGAGCTTTTGGGAAACCTTTTTCCATTACCTTTAAGCAACTTTCAAATCTTTTCAATCTTCAAGTTGGGGATGACATTTCGTTCATCATCTTCGCTCTTAACATTATCTACTCTAAATTTTGGTCTAAAATTTCTATCGAGACTAAACGTAACCCCAAGACCTCCCTAACCAAATAGATTCAAACACTACCCAACTAGCTTTTTCATCGTATCATCACCTTCTCTATTAATGCAAAGGGTAATGGTAATGAGAAGGTCTCTCAAAAAGACCTTGCCTTCCTTTTTTGCTTGACTAAGAACAAACCAATCCAAACTGATTGCTACCTTGTGGATCAATTGATTCATATATGTACAAGGCCAAAAAGTTAGTTTCTTCTTCCCTCACATGTTATTACCATCTACCACTATATTTGTGCTCTTAATGAGGAAAATGAAAAATTCCTTACTAAAAAGTTTCTACCATTGCACAATTTTCTAGACTTGCCCTACTTCATTAATGTTAAGGCAATTCACCTTGATTTATACATTATACCTTAGGTGCTTTTAGGGCAAAGAAGTTAGAGACTTCCCAAGCCTTAAAAAGGAATAGGCTAGTCATCGAAAAGGGTGTTTTATCCATTCCACCTCCTCAACTGAAACCTAAAGCCAAAATCTCTCTCACCTCCATCAACAAGAAGCTTCATAAGATGATGAGGATGACAAAGAGAAGATTTCTCTCACTCTCCCATCTCCACAATGATTTGGTGGATCTTCAAGAGAAAGTTAGTGCTACCTTTTACCACCTCCCAAACTTTGAGGATTAGAAGGACACACTAGAAGAAAATGATGGTGAAGAGGTTAAAAAGGGCGATGAGCAGATAAAGCAATTGACGATACTGGAGACAATGATAGTTCTCTGACTTTCTAGCTTGTTCTTAGTTTCTAGATATTTTCCTTTATTTCCTTATTTTTGTAAAGATTTTGATCCTACAGTTTCAAATAAATATAAGTCTTATTTTTATCCTTTGCAATTGATTATTTCATATGTTGTGTGACTGCTTTTATTTGGTTCTTGCTAGTATTTACTTATTTGCTCTTTGTTATTCTATCACAATTATGCTTTATACACTTGACACTAATGCATCTTAATACAATGTCTAATCTTTACCCCCTATTTGATCTTGCCAAAGGGGGAGAGAGATTAATAGTAAAAGAAAGTGCATAAGGGGCATAAGGAAAGTAGAAGTTAAGTGGGAGCAAATAGTAATAGGAGCATTCTTTTTTAATCTTTTTTCAATCTTATAAATCTTTAATTATTTGATTAACTAGTTTTTTAAATCATTAACCATCCCAACTTCACTAATGCAACTTCTTTTTAAGTAAAATTAACCTAAGTTGTCAAAATAAAAAAGGGGGAGATTGTTGGACTAAATCTCTAGCTTTGAGGAAGGCATCCAAATTCGCAGTCAGAAATCTGTAATTTACAACCTCGACCTTGCAATAAGGATGGATGAAGTTAGGCCAAAAGAATTTATAAAAGAAATCACAGTCACAATCTAGCCAAAGGGAACTTGACTGTCACACATAGGAATTTATGGCAGTGTTTGTGTTTAATGTCCCGATCGCAAATTTCATAGTTACAAGGAGGGAACCAAGTCTCTAACCACAACATGCCAAGTGTCTAAAGTAACCATTGGAATATCAAAATTTGCAAGGACAAAGTACATATCGCGAACGCAACCAAAGAAAGTATTTTCTCTTCACCAAATAAAGGAATTCGTTGTCTTAGTCAAGCCTAAGAAAGGCATCAATCGCGACTGCGATTTTTGGTTGAACAAATGAACATAATGGCTATATTTCTTAGAGCACCATTGGTACATTGACATGTGGACTAGTTGTTAGACATAAAACATGGTTCTATGTCGTGATTTCAGCTTCCTACTGCAAATTGGAAAATCACAATTGCAAAATGCCAGTCACGAATGTCACTTCTGTCTGACAGACATTTAATACAAACTATGCCTAGCTTACTTAGAGAATTAGGTATATTTTGTTAGTAATGCCTCTTTGGTGGATGTTACCTATAAATATACCACCAAACAGATGTAAATTTAAGAGAATTTTATTTATTATAACCAAACTCTTGCAAATTTGATTTATAACTTCTCATTCCTTGTGAATTCTTCATTATTTGGTGTTAGCATTAAACACCTTTGTAATTAGGTTAAGAGTTAACCTAAGCTTCCAAAAGTCTTGATTAAATACCTTTGAAATTAGGTTAAGAGTTAGCCTAAGCGTCCAAAACTCTCGTAAAATTGAAGTGTGAGCCTGTCCAAAATACTTGAGTGAGGTTTTATGTGAGCCTAGAAACACAAAGTGTAAAGGTTTTGTGTGAGCCATAAAACACAAATTGTATAAGTTAGGTATGAGCCTATAAACACCAATTTTAGCTAAGTGAAATACCCAATTGTGAAGAATTGGAGAGTCGACGCAGGGTTTGTTAACACCTGAACCACTATAAATATCTTGTCTTTATTGCTTCTATTTCTTCTTAATTCTCTTAAAACTAAACCTTCCCTCCAAAATTTTTTAATCTCCTACCAATTCAACCCCCCTTCTTGGTGCACATGGGCTAATAGGTTGAATTGCTACAACACCAAATCATCAACCATATCATATTTGCCTTAACTCATTTGTTAAAACTGTGTGTCATTCTAACTTAGTATAGTTAAATGTGATAAAGAGCCTTTAGCCTCCTCTCATCGATTAGGCCAACTGTTTGAATATATTTTTCAGCCACTAAAACTCAGAAATTTCTATCTTAACTAATACTTATAGAGACTTCATCTTTACTTCAATTGGCAGTGCTACCTTCATCCTATACACTAAAGAGTACAGTATCATTCTTGTTATTGTCATTGTCTTTGTTATGGTTTGGTACCCCCATAATGCAAAAAACAACTTCTCACACTAGTCTATATAAGTCTCCACCATCTTAGCATGGATATTTTTAACATTTTTATTGGCGGCCTCAACTATTTCATTGGCTTGTAGTCTATAAGGTGATGACTTGTGGTGGATTACTCCATATTTCTTTAGTACCATCTGGACCTCTGCTTGAAAATGCACACCATTATTTGTTACGATATGATGTGGCACACCATACTAGCAAACAAAATGCTTTTCCATGAATCGAGCCATCTATTTTTCCCCTAACTTACTAAAGGATTTAGCATCTACCCATTTTGAGAAGTAATCTATTGACGCAATAATGTAATTATGGTCTCTTATAGAAACTAGCCTGATTTCTATAATCAAATCAATGCCTAAGTTTTGAACAGCTAGGTTGAAGTCAAATTCTATAGTTTCATTAGTGGTAAATGATTATGATTGTTGTGAATTTGACACTTATGATAATTGTGGGCCTTTTGAATGCAACATCCTCCATGAAGGTCTAATAATAGCCTATCCTTAAGATCTTTCTTACTAGAGCCTTCCCATTCACGTGAGTATCATACACACCTTTGTGTGTACCACTTCCATTATCATACTTGTTTTTTTTTTTTGCTAGACATCTCATGTGAATCTCATTCAGCATCCACTTGTAGACCATGCCATCGTAGACTATAAATTGTGATTCTAGTCTTTAAATTAGATTTTATCCTTTCTTTCTGCCTCTTCTCATTATTCTCCCCCTCTAAGTACCTTTGCACAACATAGTATCAAGGATGGTTTTCTACTGCCACTTGCATCACCTCCTTATTAACATGGCATGGTGTCCCAAATCTAAGTGTGAGCAATGGCTTTATTGGCATTTTCTTTGATCCATCCTAGATAGACATTAGAGTAGCTAGGGATTTGTCATCACTTTCTCTTCCTATGGTAAATAGTGAAATACATGTAACGACCATTTTTATTTACAAATCATGGCATTCATGTCCAAATACATATTCATAAAGGTTTATTCATCATACGTGTAACAACCATTTTCATTTGATAGAACTCATATAGCTCTAATACCAATAACTATAACAACCATATTCGTTTTACAAAACTCATATCATTCATGTCCAAAATACATATCCATAAAAGTTTTATCCATCCTACACACATAATCCAACATGTATTTGATGCACATATATGTATATGACACAAGGAGAGAGAGAGTTGGGATTCAGCCAACAACCTGTGGTCCATATGTCTCAATGTAAAACTCAAAGCACCAAAAGTATCCAATTCCTATTCTTCAGTATCTAAAAAAAAATTTGCGATTTGGTGAGTGGCGACTCAGTGAATAAAAATAATAATCAAATTCTCATGGCATAATCCATAATCAAATATCATCAAGATACATTGCAAGTATAACAATTGACTATGCAAGGGCAAATGCAATAGCTTTGTTTTTGTCGTGACCGTGCAAGGCAAACATTGCTCTTGAGATATTCATGTGATTCATGTAACATACAATTTGGGACCTATTGGTCCATCTTCCTGTAATTCATTTGACATATGATTTGGGACTTATTGGTCAATCTTTCACGTGATTTGTAAGTGTTTGACAAGTCAGTCACAACG
>CATIWR010077757.1:0-25019 GCA_949677035.1 Omphalea diandra | reverse complement strand
TAAATAGTGACTATGTTGTGAACAAGAGATATTGTGTGAAAAATAAATATGATAAATAAATGATAATTGAATTAAGGTCTTTTAACAATGATGGATAGACTTAAAGCAGTTAATGATGATTTAAATGGGATGTCACACAAGGATTATGGCAAACATGTTGATCACATTCCCATCAAATGTGACAACATAAGTGCAATAAATCTTTTAATGAATCCTGACCATCATTCAAGAAGCAAACACATTGACATTAGACATTATTTTCGTAGATATCATATCCAAAATAGTAATGTGGTGTTAGAATTTATTGACATCAATCATCAACTTATGGACATTTTCACTAAAACCCTTAATGAAGAAAGGATAAACTTCATGTAGAAGGAACCGAGGATGCTAGATGAAAGCTCCCTAGGGTGAAAATTGATCCCACTTCATATTCTTCATCCTAAACTCGATGAAACCTCATTAGTCTTTTAATTATGCTTTCCAATAGTTTGATTGCAACGGGATTGGAATTTGATGATGTGACAAATTTGAAAGTTGTATATTTATGTCTAAATTACATTTTTATAAAATATTTTTTTCCAAATTTCTCATGGTTAATGAGATGTTGCCCCTTCATCTCGACTGATTGTGAACATATTGAATACCTGCTCACCTTGAGATTGGTCATTTGTTTTGGTGACTTTATATAATGAATTAGACAATGAGTAAAACATGAAAAATGTTCCTTTTATGTGTTTTGTAACTTTTGGTAAATCATTTTTTCAATTGGATTTATATAATTTTATATATACCAAAGATTGTAAGACATACTTAAACTAAGATGACATTGAAATAGGGCAAAATTCAATAATTGACCACATTTTATGTCTTATATTGACCTAAAATTTGAACATGTCTCATTATGTATCTAGTGGATTTGAAAAAAATAATCAAGCCATTTGGATTAGTATATCTAGAGTTATTACTGTAGAAGTGTATCAAGGTCAGGCTGCCATATAAGAAAAATATACATAAACACTAGGTCCATTTGCATAGAACATGCCCATAGTTGCATACCAAGCATTCAAAATCATTTTGACATACTTATAACCAAGAATGCATCAAATGTTAGGATGTCAATACTTTGAGGAAGCCCTAGCGAGAGAACCAAACCTTCCATAAAGTTTGGTTGTATAAAAAAGTGAGCAAAACCCATAATTACATTATAATGTGTATTTGTGATATTTTTATGATATGGTTGTGTTCTATTACGTGTAAATGTGATTGAATTGTAACATATTACATGTGAATACAAGTTAAGTGAGAATTTTATGCTTTTAATGATTAGTTGGTATGTCATTGTGAATGAACACTTGTATATAGAGGAATTAAAAGGTTGTTGTGACTGGCTTGTCAAACACTTGCAAATCACTAAGAACAGGGACCAATATTTCCTATTGGCACATGTTATTGATCTAATGATTCACTTATTATATGCTGGCTAGCAAAATCAAATGTCACTTGAATCACATGAATTCTTAGGAGCAGTGTTTACCTTATAAGGTCATGACAAAAATCAATCTATTACATTTGCACTTGCAAAGTCAATTGTTATACTTGTAATGTATAATGATATTTGATTATTGGTTGTACCATAAGAATTTGATTACTATTTTTATTCATTGAGTCGTAACTCATCAAATCACAATTATGTTTTTCATATACTAAAGCATAAGGTTTGGATACTTTGGAGCATAGAGTTTTGCATATAGACACATGAAACATAGGTCATCAGTTGAATTCCAATTTTCTCTCTCCTTATTTCATGTACATATATATAGATAGGAACTAGTTTATGGTCACTAGCTTTAAACATTAGTTAACATATATGTCCATTAAATACATGTTGGATTGTGTATGTAAGATGGATCAACCTCAATGCATATGTATTTTTGGACATGATTTCCATGATTTGTAAATAAAAATGGCCATTACTTTAGCTTAGACTTGGACACTTTTTACACACCTATTGTGATTTTTCAATGAGTGTTGCTAGCTCAAATTAATGCCTATTACAAAATATCAATGCCGATGGCGAGGTCCAACACAACTCAACCTATAGCGCTTTCTCCAATGTCTATTGTAAAGGGACAACACCCATTGCAAGGTCCAAAAGAGTTTGCCAAAAGAGCAACATCTAATCAACATCCATTGTTTGGCCTTCAATGCCTATTGAATGGTCGAACACCCTTTAAGAGATGTTTAATACATGTTGAAATTGCACAATGTCTGTTTAACTTATTCTAGCCTTTTAGCATTTATCGGGTCTTGGGTTCACATGTTCTCCCAACATTCTCCCCCTAACATTAAGAATAATCTCCTCTTTTAACATTCATCAGGTTTATTTAAAAACATCAAACAAACACTAAAGTACAAAACATTAGAACTTTTTTTTGGTCTTGTTATAGTTTTGTTATCATCCAAAACACATCATTCAAAGTAGATAAGTGAGCTAATGCCTTAGGTTATATGCTCTCCAAACATTCCTCCCTTAGCATTCACAATAAAGTAATTCTCAAAAGGTGAAAAGAAAGGTCTAATTCTACCTTGGAATGAGTTGAGAAAGTTAAGATCATAGGGTTTTCATGTTAAGTGTGAGTTGAGAAGCAATTTTTGTAGAGTAACCTTAGGGTTTCAAAGCCTCCCCCCTCTTTAAGTGAATAGGTATTTATAGGTGTTGCATAAGTGCACGATGACAGGAATAGTTCTGGTTGCACCATGGACACATCCAATCATAGAGAATGAGATGAATGTACTGGAATTAGGGTTTGCTCATGAGTTGTATAGCCAAGAATAGGTTGTATATCTATCAGTCAGTGTTGTGTAGCCCTTAGGTTTAAGGGCGGGCTAGTTTTAGAAGGTTTTGAGGATTAGGGCTTAAGGTATGGTTGTACATCCCTAAAGAGGGTTGTACATTCCTAATTATTCGCTATACATCCCTATTTTAGGATGGGATGTACATTCCTCTTAGCAGGATTGGTTTTGGGTAGTTTAAGGTTTTAGCTTAATTTTAGTCTTGACTTTGGGTTTTTTCAAGGTCTCCTAATGCTTTCTTTCTCTTCCTTTGGCCTTTCCCCTTACATCTTGTTGAATAGGTTTAGTGATTTTCACCATCGGGCTTGCATCCTAAGACTTAAAAGCTACTACTAAAAACAACCTTTTCTTTATTGATGCAATTTAAAATCAAACATAACACAAATTAGCATTGTCAAAACATTTCATAACATCATTTTATATGAAATTCCATAGGCAAGTACATATAGTTAATCTCTACTAATGTAATTGCACATTTAATCAATGATCAAAAGGTTTTTGTTGGCATGTAACATGGCTAAGGTTAATGGCTTGTCAAAGAAATGGATAAAAACTACAATTAAGAGAATCTCAAGAATAAAAAATCAATCAAGTAATATTATATATTTTAAAATGTTTTAAAACTTTAACATCCATCAAGCCTTTCCTTTTATTCTCGAGCAACATTCATTCGATCTCTCATAATTCTATGCATGCTCATGAACAATTTATTGATAACACACTGTTATACAATTGTGAGCTCTAAATAATGTCAATCTTAACTCAAAAGAACTTCATAGTTTCTCAAAATTTTCTTTCTTTTTTTTCTCGAAACAAAAGAAACAAAGTTGATTGCATAATTAACAGTTGTATAATTACAAGTATCATACTTCTTCACATATTTCTCCCATATTTCAATCACTTGCAACTTATGCCCAATCATACGTAAAAGAAGGAGATCCTACCTTTATTTTATCACACATTATGGAAATTCTAATACAATTAGAGAAAAACTCAATCTTCTTAATTATCTTAAAGTGTAGGCCATAATAAGAGTTATATGGTAATAAGGATAAGGGTACTAAGAAAAAGGCTTATATACACTCTTAAAGTGTATTTCGTGGCTTAAAATGGGCGCAAAAGATAAAAATTGATAAGGTATGGAAGGGGTTAAATAGGCTACATAATGAATGCTTAGATCATTTCATTGATTAAGTGTGAATTAATATTTCCTCTCAAAAGATTGTATGTCTTGTTCTAGAATTAGTAGAAATTTTTTTTTAACAAACTAGTAAACATATTATTTTAATAAATAATTTAGGTGTAATGATTCAAGCAAATTCTCAGTCAAATTATACAAGTCACTTGTTTACAAAATTTATCAAACTTCTTTAAATGTTTAAATTCCCATATAAGAAGATCATGCCTAAGTTACTATAAGAATTTAACAAATCCAAATTTTCATAGTAGTTGTATTGATCAATATTCCAATTTAATTCTTATTTACTTTTTGAACAATAATACTCTAAAAAAAATAAGAGCACTATTAATAAAACAATAAATACATTTTAATCAAAGAATAAACTAACTAATTTTTAAACAAAAAAATCTTATACTTTCTAAAATAACTAAAGAACAAAATTTTCTATTTTATGCTTCTCTCCCAAACTTAAAAATAACATTGTCCTCAATGTTTGGAGAAATAGGAAAATGAACAACTGCTAATAAGAAAAGAAAAACTTCACTTCCCTATTGCATGTCTCAATTGAATCCTGAAGGTAGCTGATTTTTGCATTGTTCTTCTAATTTCCCATTCACTTAGTGTGTTTGATTCCATCCTTTAGCAAATAATCACTTATATGAGCATGGTTACATGAGAAAAACAACAATGAACCTGGGATGGAAAGTTTGGTACAATGTTGCTCATCTATTAGTTAAGAGCAATTCTAATCTCTCAACACCTGTATAGAAAATTACACATACAATTCCCTAACATTTCCATTTCAATTGCTTGAAAGATTCAAACAAAGCAAGGTACATCAATCTTCAATTTTGTTAATTACGAATGCCAAATCTTAACATTTAAAGCTTGTCTAATTATTTTATCACTTAATTTCATGCAAGATGGATCTTTAATTCACTGTTACACTAAAATAAGAGAAATTTTAGTGTGATTGTCACAATTATCAATTTTGTGCCAATTTCCATAAATAATAACTATAAATACCAATTGTTCCATAATCTTAATTCCAAATTTGAACAAAGATTAGCATGAAATTTTTATTCAAATGGCTTAATCATTGTATGAGATTCCAGTTATTTATTTCATAATTTAAATACATTTCAACACCTAGCAAAATATTGATAGTCTCACACATTAATCTTTCACTTGTACTTGTGATCCTCTTATTAGTAATTAATTCTCAAAATGCAATATTATTAATGAATCACACTTTTTCATGGAATAATGAAATATAATTTGGCATAACAAAAACACCACATGCCTCATTTAAACACCATATTTACAAACAAATATAATTCTCAAAATCCTCATTATAAAATTTGTTGTTGACCCTATAATTTGATGAGTAAAATATCTATTAGAATCCATGTCCTAAAACTAACTAACCCTATAGTATTTTAAAATGAAGCAAAATATCCACAAACCACAAACACAATATCCACAATCAATGAAATTAAAATCATTGTTCCAAAATGCAATAAAAGTAATCTTAAAATTTAAAAACCAAGTCCCTCTGTGCTCCAGATGTTGATGAAGTGAACCTCATAAAAGCTTAAAATGCCTCTAATTGCTCTTACATGGTTCTCACCCACATGTTGAATTCCTGAATCTGCATGCCAATTGGGTATAAGTGGTTTTGGGTGTCTCCTCTTCCTTCTCCTACTCAACAAAAATCTCTCGATGCACTAGAACATATTTGCCATTTTCCTTCTTAGAGATTTGAGCTTGTAGTATGAAAGAGAAGTTGAGATATTTAATTGATGTTGCTAGTGCTAATTTGCAATCTTGGTGCCTAAAACTCTAATGTCTTTTGGGGATGATAGTAGCCAAAAACCTAGCCATAATTTTTCCTTTTATGGTTGTGGCAATTGCCATTAGGTGTTGGAATATCCACACAGCCCAACTTGCCACCTCTTTTTCATCTGTGACCATAAAAAGAATAAATCATTTTCATGAAATCAAACTTATATTATTGACCCTTTTAAACAAGGTGTAGGAAAGAAGGCAGTGAATGTAATGAAAGGCCAATATCTTAATTTCATGTGACCTTAATCTTCTTAACACAAAAGTTTATTCATTGGTTACGATTTTGTCCAAAAAGGCTTCGTCATTATACTCCGATGGCAGGGTTTGAAGGCCTTCTTCAGGAAAACCAAAATAAAGTTGAGGAAATCAAAAAGTGCCTTATGGTTTTCCCCAAATAGCTGACAAATGAACCATTTAGGTTAACCATCATGGCCGATATGGCCCAGTGCTAGTGTGTTGAGGAACTTGAGTGTAATTCCTGTGAAGGAGGGAAGTCTTATTTTTGTGAGCCGACATAAACTGGCTCCTTCTAACAAATGGTCCATATCCTTTTTTACATAGAGATTCTCCAAATTATGGCCATAGTAAAATTTGTTAGCCTTAAAACCCATATTTTTCAATTTCTAGTACTTCCTTGCTTATGCTTAATCGAGGAATTTGAGGTTTAGTTTGAATGGTTCCCTTGGTAGTGGCTAAGGTATCTCTAAGTCAAAGTCAAATAGGTCTTCATAGTAGGTTGATGGAATGCCAACCTCTTTACTACTTGATTCACTCTCAACATGGTGGGAAATGGTTGTTTAAGAAAAGTGGAATGGGAGGAAGAAAATGATTATGGCAGCTTTGGAAAAATTGAAATGTGAGGTGCGGGTTTTAAAAGGAAATTTTAAGGAGTAGAGAATGTGGCAATTGGGGGACTGGGTTTGCGGTTTAATATGGTGATGTCATGGCTATGGGTAGTGGAATAGTATGATGGATAACGATTAGGAATAGTAGTGTCAGTTGGGATAATCGAAGGTAATAATGAAATAAAATGGTAAAATCCTATGTTTAAGTCTTCTTAATTGCAAGTAAAACTCCTAATTTAAAATAAAATTTTTACTATGCTTAATAGATAAGTATGAAAATTATGCAAAAATTTAAATATACTAAATTAAAACTAAATTGATTAAAAATATGATGGGTTGCCTCCCAACAAGTGCTTATTTATAGTCATTAGCTCAATTTTCCTTAAATTTTATTTTGCTAGAGCATTGAGAAGAAGAATTTATCCTATTTGCATTGTCTCTCCATGGAAATAGGGTTTGATCCATTGTCCATTTACTTTAAATGTGTCCAAGTGCCTTGAATTTTGAGGCTGTGCTAGAATGAGTGGAATCTTGCTTATGACTCCTACCTTTTATCAATCATCAGGGGATTAAGAGGACAAGAGTCATACATTGGCAGTGACCCCTAATCATGGCTTGCAATTTAAATCAACAGGGGATCCTTGAGGCCTTATGCAAGATGAA
Organism: Omphalea diandra; assembly: GCA_949677035.1. Taxonomy (NCBI): domain Eukaryota; kingdom Viridiplantae; phylum Streptophyta; class Magnoliopsida; order Malpighiales; family Euphorbiaceae; genus Omphalea; species Omphalea diandra. The sequence goes on along the minus strand of CATIWR010077757.1, from coordinate 17,627 downwards.
AGCCCCTTTTTCAAAGTTACGATGAATGGGGGACTAAGGCAGGATAATGCATTGGCACCATTCCTCGGTGAAATGTAGTGTCGGCACCCAACTTTGGTCAGGATAAGAATTTAGGTAGGGATAAATTATAACTATACCTTAGTCACTTAGAAGGCACAATCCGTTTTTACCTATCAGAGATCGAGTTTGAAAATTGAGTATGACTTAGGGAAGAGGTTAGACATCCTAAGTTGCTCAAGAATAGGGATCCAACCCTCGAGTAATTAATGTTTCATTTGTATACTTTGCCTTTATTGATCAATTTCCTATTGATCCACCTAGGTACATCTATCTAAACAAGCTATCAATAACAACACTAAAGTATGCATTGCATAAATGATATGCAAGATGTAAGAAAACATAAATAAAATATAAGGGCGATGATAAGGGTTGCATATCCAAACTGTGAGATTATCATGCAATGAACTTAAATAGATAAAAAAAAGCATGCGTTAATCAACATTCTTAACCTACAAAAATAAACACACATTAATCCATAAACATATGTCAAATGGATAGAAAACAAGTTAGTACATGAAACAAGTATAAACAAATGAAATTAACTCAAAGCATAATAGATGAATACAACACATGTTATCATCTCTCCCATGAAAAAAGTGCCCAAATATCATCTAAGTCCATGATATCACATTTCCACATGACCATCCAACAAGCAATTAGAATAGAAATGCATAAATGATGAACATATAAAAAAAAGAACATACAATGCAAAGCATTTAAAGGATATGAAGTGTTTTAAGGCAAAAACTCACCACAAGAGGCATTCTGTGATTGATGAATCCTTACCCTATGTAGCTCTAAAAGAGCATGGCATCCATAACACTACTAATCATAAAGAATGGTTAGAATGCAAATTGAAAAGGGAATCACATAACAAAATGTTATTCACATGCTTCTTGACATAAGTAAAACCATAAAAAGAAGGGCTCTCAAGGTCATTGGAATCACAAGTTCCTCAGTTTGTTACTACTGTAAAGTGACTAATATTAGAATTGAAATCATTATTGAATCTATATTAGAAAGCATGAACATTAAGATAGCAAGAGCAATGAAAACCTTTATAAAACATATCAAAACTATATTTTTAAAGTGAATATAGGTCCTTGGCTATCTAGCTTTGCCTTACTCTGCCACTAGAGTGATGAAGAAACATAAAAGAAAACCTTGGATAACATAAATCTAAATGAGAATAAAAAGGTTGCACAAGACTGTGATAAAAAAAACTAGGTCTATACAACCCATTATTAGGGTTGTATAACCCAAAATGGTGGCTTATACAATTGTACAATCTCTAAATCTTGGGTTTATAAAAACAAAAGAAAAAAAAAAGAAAGAAAAAAGGGAAGAAGAAAAGAGGAAATGAGGGGTCTTAGATGCCTTTATATGTTTATGTGCACTTAGAGGCTCATAATGTATTCAGTATCCTCTAAAAATGCTTAGGGAATGCATAAAAGTGAAGAGTAAAGATCTAGTTCCACATTGGAATGAGTTGGGGGTGAAGTAGGGTTTTGATTTTTTATATTTGAGGGTTATTTGAGTAGTAATTCCAGTAGAGTAACCTTAGGGTTTCAAGCCTCCCACTCCTATTCAAATGAGGGGTATTTATAGAGGGAGAAGGTGGCAGTAAAGCTAGAAATGGTTATGGGTACACTATGTTCGTGTTCAATCATAGAGCAGAAGAGTGATATAGGAATTAGGGTTCACATGTAAGCTGTACAACCAAGAATAGGTTGTATAACCCAGTGTGAGGGTTGTATAACCCAGTGTGAGGGTTGTATAACCTTAGGGATTAAAAGGGGGACCAGTTTTAGAAGTTTTTTTTTATTATAGTTTAAAAAAGGTTGTATAACCTTAGGGAAGGTTGTCTAGCCTTGCATTTAGGGTTGTACAACCCTATTTGATGGGTTGTACAGCCTACCGAACCTAGCTGGTAGCTCTAGACTTGGCTGGGCTTTAATTTTTGTTCTTAGGCTTGAGCTTAGTCTTTGGACTTTTACAGGGCTTCCTAAGGTCTATTCTCCTTTACATTATATGATTCCCTTTACATTTTGGGGATTTAGTTTAGTGATTTTCATCATTGGGCTTGCATCCTAAGACCCAAAATCAAGTGCTAACAATATGTTTCTATCTGTTTCTTATAATTCTATATGTCCATGTGGAAATACTTAGATCACTATAAATGGTCAACCATCAAGATTTTAGCTTTCCAAGAAAGAGTCTATGGATTCATGATAAGTTCCTCACACTAAAATAAAATAAAGAACTAGTTAATGATATAATCAACCAACAAATTATGACTTAATAAGTTTGGTTTTAAATTGTAACAACTGTTGTCTTACTTTAAATGAACGTTTTTTAATATGCTTATCATGTCAAAGTTTTTCATTTTCTCTTTGTAAATTATAACACTCTCATAAGCATTCATTTGAATTTCATCTAACTCATTCAACTAAAGTTGGTGTTTCTCTCCAGCTATCTAAATATCAAAATTTAGCAGCCCGATAGCCCAGTAAACATTATGCTCTAATTCCACAAGAAGGTGGTAGGCTTTTCTAAATACTAACCTATAAGGAGCCATGCCAAGGGGCATTTTCTATGTTATTCTACAAGCCCATGATGCATCATCAAGCTTTTATGATCAATCTTTCTTTGAATTTGATACTATCTTCTTTAAGATGTGCTTCAACTCCCTATTTGAAATCTCCACCTACCCACTTATTTGTGGATGATATAAGGTGGCAATTTTAAGAGTAACTCCATATTTATTGAGCAAGTTCTTAAACTGGCCTATTGAAAAATTGAGTTCCACCATCACTTATAATGGCTCTAGACACTCGAACCTTGAGAAAATGAATTTCTTAATAAACCTAGTCACCACCTTAACTTCATTTGTTGGTGAAATAAGTGCCTTAACCCATGTAGACACATAATCTACTATAACTAGGATATAGAGTTGCCCATAAGATAGAGGAAATGGCCTTATGAAATTGATACCGCATACATTAAACAATTATACTTCAAGAATGTTATTCAATGGCATTTCTAAACGTCTTGATATGTTGCCCGCCCTTTGGCAATAATCATACGAATTTATAACTTTTCATACATCTTAAAAAATGATAGGCCTCTAAAAGCCATTTTGTAAGATCTTTGCAACTATTTTAGTGGTGTTAAAATGCCCACTACTCTATAAAGAATGATAATATACTAGAATACCATGAATTTCTTCCTTAGGCACACATCTTGTGATAAAGTCCATTAGCACAATGCTTGTAAAGAATAGGTTCCTCCTAAAAGTAATGCCTACAATATGCCTAAAACTTTTTCTTTAGTTGGTATCACGTATCTATAGGTATGATTCCATTCACAATGTAATTGACAATGCTTACGCATTAAGGTGTTCCAATATTAATCATAAAGTGCTGCTTATCCATGAATGCTTCTTTAATTTCCAAACTAATGTTTTCACCTTCTTGAGGCTAAATTTATGATAAGTGATCAATAACAACATTCTCAATCCCTTTTTTATCCCTAATTTCAAGATCAAATTCTTGCAGTAGAAGTACCCAAGGTATGAGGTGAGGCTTGGTGTCTTTCTTGCTTAATATATACTTTATCGTAACATGGTTTGTGTATACTATAACCTTAGAACCTATCGAATATGAGTTGAATTTTTTGAATGCATACATAATGGCTAGTAACTCTTTCTCCATAATGGCATAATTTACTTGAACATCATTTAGTATTTTGCTAGCATAATAAATCACATGCATTTTCTTATCTCTTTTTTTGCTTAGGACTACTTCAATGGCGTAATCAATCATATTGCACATGAGCTCAAATGGTTGGCCCCAATATAGGCTGCTATGATGGATGTTGAAGTTAAGGCCTTTTTCAACCTATAAAAAGAATTAAAAAATTATTGGTCAAAATTAAATGCAACATTTTTATTAAGCAAGTTACAAAGAGGTTTTGTAAGCTTTGAAAAATCTATAATTAAGCGGCAGTAAAATCCTGCGTGACTAAGAAAACTCTGCTACCTCTTAACAGATATAAGTGAAGGCATCTTCATAATAATTTTTATTTTTGCTCTATCTATTTTAATACTTTTTGCAGACACCTTATGGCCAAGTACTACACCTTCTTATACCATGAAGTGGAACTTCTCTTAATTCAAAACTAGGTTTATTTCTTCATATCACTGCAAAACCATGAAAAGATAAGCTAAACATACATTAAAAGAATCTCCAAATATTGAAAATCATTTGTAATGATTTTCATAGTTTTCTCAACAAAATCATTAAACATTGCCATCATACACTGCTAAAATGTAGCCATTTCCTTACACAAACCAAATGGCATTCTCTTAAATGCAAATGTACCATAAGGGCAAGTAAAGGTAATTTTCTCTTGATTATCTAGATCAATGAGAATTTGATAATACCTAGAATAGCCATCTAAAAAGTAGTAATAGACACAACCTAAAAGCCTTTCAAGCATTTGATCAATGAAATGTCAAAGGGAAATGATCCTTCGAGTGACCTTATTATGCTTTCTATAATCTATACATACTTTTTACCTGGTAACAATTATTGTGGGAATCAACTCATTTTGCTCATGAGCAACTACAGTCATCCCGCCTTTCTTAGGTACAACCTATGAACTATCATAAATTGGGTATATATTATATGCATCTAAACATTTTAAAATTTCAACCATACTACTTCCTTCATATAAGGATTTAATCTTCTTTGATGTTCAATAGATGGCTTATGATCATCCTTTATGAGAATTTTATGCATGCAAAAAGAAGGAATAATCCCCCTTGATAGCACTTATAATCCATCCTATAGTTATATTCCTTTCCTTTAACTCTCTCGATAATGTTTTTCCTATAATTTAGTCAAATGAGCTGAAGTGATCACATGTAAGGTATGGTTTTCACTAGGAAATGCATACCTTAGATGTGGTAACAGATGCTTTCAAAAAGCAGTGTGGCCCATTTATAAGTATTTCCATCACCTTATTTACTTCAGTTACAATTTATGAATATGGAACTAAACATGCAAAAGAATGGGGTGTTGATTACTACTTTTCGAGTGAGACTGATATTGCATGATCAAATTAGAGAAGCATAGGGCAACGATACAAAGTTATAGAAACTAATTGAAAAGGTAAAATAAGGGAGACACAAATTTTGATATTTATAATGATGCCTTGATGTTAGATCTCGTACATTAAATAAATGTTAGATTATACATGTATGATGAATAAAACCTTTATGCATATGTATTTTTGGACATGAATGCCATATTTTGTAAATGAAAATGGTCATTATAATTTTTTGTATCATAGCCTGGTTAGGTTCCATAGGGACATAAATATGAACATAACATGACTTTTGCACTAATATACTTTATCATATAACATAATCTTATATGTCTATAAGGCATTAGCAGATGGTAGTCATAGCAGTACCCATGGCTTACTAAGGAGAGAGGAGTCAGTCGATTTGCATTTCATTAAAACATCATGCCAGCTATTGGGAGATCAATCTGCTGATAAAGTTAGATCTCTTACATATTCTCATGCATAACACTTATCTCATGGTCAACCACAACATAGAATTTGTGAGCCAACATAAAAGGGTCTAGAAACTTAAAGAGAGAGAATGTATGAAAAATTCATAAAATAGGGTGCAGTTGACTTTAGTAGTACCACAGATCCATCAGTGGTGGAGACATGGCTAAAAAGAACACAAAGAGTTTTGAATTTGATGAAATGCACACTATAAGAAATGTTTGATTATGCAGTGTCGCTATTATAGGGGGATGGATATGATTGGTGGGAAACTATTCTAGAGAGTGATGCCCAGCCTCTAGTGCTTACATGGGATGATTTTCTTTGTGAGTTCAATAACAATTACATGCATAAGTGTATAGAGATGATAAACAAAAATGGAATTTCTAAACCTAAAGCAAGGGGAGATGACTATAGACGATTATGAAGTAAAATTTAATCAATTATCTCATTATGCATCCTTCATAATGGCCACTGACAAAGATAAATGTTGAAAGTTTGAAGAGAAACTAAGATATAAGATTACAAGTGAAATTACAGGTACAGATCTTGAAAGTTATAACAAGCTAAAAGCAACTGTAATCAAGGTGGAAAGATTAGAAAAAGAAAGGATAAAGCAATAAGCAAAAAGAAGACCTATTGAGTTTATGGGTAATTTTAACAGAAATAATGGAAAATTTGGAGATTATATGCATTCACAATCTAGTGGTAGGGGTGATTACACTAACTATAAAGGCAGAGGAATAGGAGTTTCATCATTTACAAGCAGAGGTCAAGGTCGAGTTATGCAACAATGACCCTTTTGTGTACATTGTGGCATACAATATATGGGTGAATGTAGAAAATTGACTGAGGGCTGCTACTTTTGTGGGTCTCTTAATCATATACTTAGAGATTGTCCTAAAATATGTAGAATGTTAGAGGGAAACAAAGGTAGAGGCATAGATACATAAGAGTCCAAATTTGAAGTTTCAAAGGCAAGTCCAAATTGCAAAGGTAGAGGTAGAACATCCATAATTAGCCAAGGAATGAGCATATCAGAAAGTTAAAGTCCTATAGCTCGACACAGGCTAGAGTATTTACCATGACTAAGAAAGAAGTTGTTGCTACTTCAGAAGTAATCATTGGTAAACTTTTCCCCCATGATTTAAATGTTGATGTATTAATTGATCCTAGCTCCACACATTCATTCATTTCATTGAACATGGCATCACAATTTAAAAGTTGATGTATTAATTGATCCTAGCTTGCTATTATCATCGATTTATTGAGGGGTTTTCACTTATAGTGCTCATTTGACTAAATTACTTCAGAAAAATTTATCATTTCAATGGTCTAAAGAATTTCAGGAGAGTTTTGATGAATTTAAAAGATATATTGGCATTTGCTCCAGTGTTAGCCGTTCCTACTAGTAGTGGATGATTTGTAGTATATAATGATGCCTCTTATCAAGATTTTGGTTGTGTTTTAATGTAGCATGATAAGGTAATTGCATATGATGTTGGCAACTAAACCTTATGAATTATCTTACCCAGTGTATGACCTATAACTTACTGTCATTGTGTTTGCTTTCAAAATATGGAGACACTACTTGCATGGAGAAACTTTTTAGATATTTACATATCATAAGAACTTTAAGTATTTGATGAACCAAAAAGAATTAAACATGAGACAGAGGCAGTGGTTAGAATTGGTAAATGATTATGATTGTATCATTATCACCCATGGAAAGCAAATGTGATTGTTGATGCTTTGAGTAGGAAATTAAGAAGCGGTGTAGCTATTTTATAGGAATTTCCATTATCTTATTTAGTTCAATTACGAGCTACGAATATGGAACTAAGCATACAAAAGAATGGGGTATTGATTGCCATTTTTTAAGTGAGACCAATGTTGCATGATCAAATTAAAGAAGCAAAGGGCAAGGATCTAAAGTTATATAGAATGATTAAAATGGTACAATATGGGAGACATTGAGATTTTGATATTCGAAAATATGTCTTAATGTTGGGTTCTCGTATTTATGTGCCTAACATTGATAACTTACAAAGAGAAATCTTAGAAGAAGCACATAATGCTCCATATGCCATGCATCTAGGATTGACAAAGATGTATAATACACTGTGATCTAATTTTTGGTGGCCTAAAATGAAGAAAAATGTAACAACCTATGTTTCAACATATTTGACTTGTCAGCAGATCAAAACGGAACATCAAGCACCAGCTGGGAAATTGAAACCATTAATGATTCAAAATAACCATGGACTTTGTATATGGTTACAAATGACTTTGAAGAAGAATGATGCTATATGGGTGATCATTGATAGACTAACTTTTTGCCTATTCGATGGGGTAGTTCACTTAAGCACTTAGCCAATAAATATGTGGATGAAATTGTTAGATTACATGGTGTTCCAGTGTCCATTATATCAAATAGAGATCCACAATTTACATCTCAATTTTGGGTTAGTTCGCAACAGGCTTTGGGTACCAAGTTGAGTTTTAGCTTTTCATCCTCAAATGAATGGGCAATCAGAAAGGACAATTCAGACACTTGAAGACATGATTTGATCTTGTGTGATATAGTTTAAAGGTGCATGGGATGAATATATTTCCTTGATTGAATTTGCTTATAATAATCATTACCATAGCAGTATACAGATGGCACCATATGAAGCACTATATGGAAGAAAATGTCAAAATTCTATCTATTGGGATGAATAAGAGATGCGTGTTTTATAAGGGCTAGAACTAGTGCAAGATATTATGGATAATGTGAAGGTAATTAATAGCAAACTTAAAGCAGCACAAAATAGGCAAAAGAGCTATGCAGACCAACACATAAGAGAAATGGAATATGAGGTGGGAGACAAAGTGTTCTTTCGAGTTTCACCATGGAAAGGAATAATTCGATTTGGCAAGAAGGGGAAATTGAGCCCTCGATACATAGGACCCTATAAGATCCTAGAAAGAATCAACCCATTGGCTTATAGGCTAGCACTACCACTTGAGATGGCTTAGATTCATGATGTATTCCATGTGAGTATGCTAAGAAAGCATCGGTATGATCCTACACATATACTTAGGGATCCATCAATAACAATTGCAAATGATGTAAGTTATATTGAAGAACTAGTAGAAATCATTGGTTATAAGAAAAAAAAAAGTTATGAAATTCAGAAATCCCTTTAGTTAAGGTGTTATGGAGAAACCACTCATAAGAAGAGATTAAATGAGAAACCAAATAGAACATGAAATGACAATATACACATTTGTTTGCAGGTATTGAATTTCAAGGACGAAATTTTTTATAAGAGGGGAAGAAATGTAACATCCCCATCCACATTCATTGGCATTATCACATGACCATATTCATTGCATAAATGATTTGAAACCATACATGAACATAGGCGTTGGATAAATGATCATTTAGATACGTGAATTGGATAAGAGCATGACGATGACACGTGCACCATTGCATTTGGGACACTTAAACAAATATGTAATGTTTGTATAGTTGCATGGCAAATTGTTTTATGTTGTGTGCATGTTATATTATCATAAATAATGGTATTATAGAGCTTCTTTAAAAGTATAAGGAGCATATAGGGATTAGGAGATGGATGGAGGTGCTATGGAGGTGCTAAAGGAGTGAAGTAGATGGACTAAAAGAGGAAAGTGAACTTCCAAGCAATAGGAATGAAACACCATGATTTCATCTTTTTGCAATAGGCTTACAAGTGGAATTTTATCCCATTATGATTATAATTAAGGGGTTAAATGTGAGGTACAATAGAAGAAAGAGAGAGCTAAGGAAGAAAGAAATAAAGAAAGAAGAAGAAGAAGAAAGAAATAAAGAAAGAAGAAGAAGAAGAAGAAGAAAAAGAAGGAGAGGAAGAAGTGTGAGCTCTCTAGGAAAGAATCCTAAGGTTTTCTAATTCTAAAACAATAGGTAAGTTAATTTATCTTATCGCCACATGAAATTAACCCCTCATGACATGTTCATCATGCATGGTTAGTGAGAATTATGGAGTAATTAAGGTAGAGCTCTTAGATGGAAGTTGAAATTCAAGAGAACAATAGCTGATTGTGTTGATTTTATTGTTAGAGAAGAATTTTGTACCCGTGATTTCATAACCCTAGAAGAGGAATTAGTGAAAGTGCAAAATATGATGTTGTATCTTTATGCCTCATCTAAACACATATGAAACAGTTTTGCATGATTTCGTGTGTGTGAGGAGTTATTGCTCCTTCATTAGGGCTGGTTCACAAGTAACCAAAATGACCTCAGTCATTCTGTTTTCTTATATTTTGATGGTCTTATGTTTTGATTTTGACAAAGATGAAATTTATAGGTTTATAACCCTTATAAATGCCTATAAAGAAGTTTGGATTGATTTGTTGTATGGAAAGAGATATGGCTCATTGATTATGATTGACCCTGTACCTGGATAAAACCTCGCCTATCTTTTAATTCTGTTTTCCAAGAATTTGATAGCCATAGATTAAGAATGTACTGATATGTTAAACTTGAAAGTTCTATATTTATATATTATTTATATGATTGTATAATATTGTTTCCAAATTTTGTATGGCTATTGATATATTGCCCCTTCATTATGACCGATTATCACTATGCTGAAAATCTGCTCACCCTGAGATTGGTCATTTGTTTTGGTGATTTTATAGACTGAATTAGACAATGAGTAAAACATGAACAATGTTCTTTTATGTGTTGTGTAACTTTTGGCAAATCAGTTTTGCAATTTGATTTGTAGCATTTGAGATATACCTAGGAATGTAAGACCTACTCAAATTGACATGACATTGAAACATAGCAAAATTAAAAAATTCAACCCATTTGTTGTGTCTTATATTGGCCTCAAATTTGAATATGTTATATCATTATGTGTCTAGTTTATTTGAAATAAGGAATCAAGTCATTTGGATAAATATATCTAGAATTATTACTGTGAGAGTGTAGCAAGCTTAGGTTGCCAGATAAGGAAAATCATGCATAAAAACTAGGTCTACTTGCATGGATCATGCCATAGGTGCATACCAAGCATTCATAATCATTTTGGCATACTTATAACCATGTATGTATCAAATTTTAGGATCTCAACATTTTGAGGAAGCCCTAGAGAGAGAACCAAACCTACCGTAAATGTTCGTTACATCACAAGGTGAGTAAAAACCATAATTAGATTCAATGTATGTGTGTGATAATTTTGTGATATGATTATGTTCTATTACATGTATATATGATTGAATTTTTACATTTTACATGTGAATATGAGTCAAGTGAGAATCATATGCTCTTAATGATTACTTGGTATACCATTTGTGAATGAGCACTTGCACATGGATCTAAAAGGATTTTAGGACCGGCTTGTCAAACACTTGCAAATCATGTGGAAAATGGACCAATTGGTCACATTGGCACATGTTATTAATCATATGGTAGATGGACCAAGAGTCCAATAAGTGCATCAATTAAGTTAAACAAAGATGAATCAGGTATGGCTATTGTCGAAAAGAAGTATAGAGGTATGATTGGCTCTTTCCTCTGTCTTATTGATTTTAGAATTAATATTATGTATAGCATTTGCTTGTTTGCTAGGTTTCAATCCTATCCTGAGGAATCACATTTGTATATGGTTAAAAGGATCTTGAAGTATTTACACGGTGCATTGCATTTATAATTATGTTTTCTTCAAAATTTATCATTTAGTCTTTTTGGATATTCAAATGCAAATTATGTCAGTAGTCTATTAGATAGAAAGAGCACTTTCAAAACTTATCAGTTCATTAGTGAATGTCTAGTTTCTTGTTTTATAAAGAACCAAGTTTGTATTGCCTTATCCATTGCTAAAGCATAATTTATAATGATGGGCCGTTCTTGCACTGAAGTTCTTTGGATGAAGCAACGACTCAAGGATTTTGGCCAAGATGTTGATCATATTCCCATCAAATATGACAAGACAAGTGTAACAAATCCTTTTAAGAATCCCATTTAACATTTAAGAAGTAAACACATTGATATTAGGCATCATTTTCTTAAAGATAAAGTGCAAAATGACAATGTGGTGTTAGAGTTTATTAACACCAATCATCAACTTACAAATATTTTCACTATGATGAACTTCCTTAAAAGGGAACTTGGAATGCTTAATGAAAGTTCCCTAGAATAAAAATAGATCCCATTATCTACATATAATATTAGTAGATATTATTTGATGACTTGATTGATACAAATTGTGAAAATATGATGCAATTATTATGTTTAATGTGCTACATGGACAATTTTAGTTGCATTTAGGCTTCTTTATGATCAACTGCACAAATTGATCATCAAAATATCAAATTGATCATACTAGTACTAGGCCATATGTTTAAATTTTCATTTCAACATAGTTTTCAAAGTTGACTTATAATTAAAGATTGAGAGTGGAACTCACAGTCGATACATTCATGCCTTTTTTCAAATTTTGGACATTTTGAAATTTGTGCTCATGACCCAAGGTTGCCACTGTGACTTTTTAAATTTCACTATTGACCTTGCACCTTTCCATAGTTTTTTTTTATCCATTACTTACGAATTTTGCAATTCGCCATCACAACTTTCTTGTAACTGATGGGTAACAACCATTCACATTACAATTGTTGTAACTCCTTCATTTATGGCATTTTAACCCATTTTTATCATTTTTAACCCCATCACTCCCCCCTCTAAGCCTATAAACCCCCTTAAACATCATCCTTTCACTTTCCTAACTTTTTTCTTCAACCAAACTCATTCTCCCTCAATTCCTCATTATCATCTTTATTCCAACCCCTCTCATCTCCAACCAATGGACTAAGAAAGTTCTTTAGAGGAGAAAAAGGAAAGGGATTTCCACTTCCTCTCCACTATGGCAATACAGACCCTTTCTTCATCTTATGCAAGGCATCACTAAGGAGGAAAAGAAAAGGTTTAAGGCAAACAAGCATAAAATCATTCAGACAAATAAGATTCATTTTGATTCTTAATGCCCTACATCACATAAAAGAAATTAAAGGTATCCTTGCTTATTTGGGATGTGTTGAGTTCATATAGAGACATGAACTAGGCTATGAAGGAATTATAAGATAATTTATATGCACCATCACACCTAGCAAAAAGGTAGAATCTCTAGTAGAGCAGTATGGTCTAAGTTTTTTAGGTTTTAGTCAATAATACTTATCACATATCTTAAAATTTGCTCTATTTCTAACCTTCAAACCAATGATAGATTACCCTTCAACATTTCCTCTCTCTTTATCCCCTATTATGAGTTTTAGAGGGAAATCTCCATTGAAGATAGTCATGACCTTAAAACAAACGTAGCCAACCATGATTCCAAAATAAACATAATCAAAGAAATTAAGGCCCTCCCTCATTGGTTGTTACATAGGATCATCACCTTATCCATTTATGCTAGAGGAGATAGTAACGAGAGTCTCAAAAAAAGATATTATCTTTCTCTATTACCTTATTTTTAACAAAAAAAAAATCTAAAATGGAACGTACTTGGTGGATCAATTGATTCATATGAGTACTAAAACCAAGGCTCAATTTTTTCTTCCCTCTCATGTCATTACCATTTTTTGATTTATGGGAGCCTTAACACCTAAAAATGAATCCTTCATTGTCTACAAATAACCCCAAAATTGTAATTTCCTATACCTCAATTATTTGATGAATGCAAATGCCATACATTATGAGTCTTATGCTTATTTGTTAATGGCACATGGTGTTAAAAAGTATGTTGCATCTCAATTATCTAAGAGATAAAAATTGGTCCTTAAAGAAGAAGTAGCCCTTTTTTAAGTGCCTGAGGTAAAATCCAAGGCCAAATTTGCTCCTATTTCTCTTTCCTCTATCAACAAAAAATTAGATAAGGCTATGAGAATGATCAAGAGGTGATTTCAACTCCTCTACCAGTTTCATAGTGGCCTTCTAAACATCCAAGATAAGGTTGGGGCCACTCTTTGCCACATTCCAAATTTTTAAAATGTAAAGGACACTAAAGAAGATGAGGAAGATCAAGAAGAAGGGGAGATGCTTAAGCCGAATAGGCACTCAAGTTGGAAGAGAAGCTTAAGGGAATGATGATCAAATGGTTAAAGATAGCAAATCCTCCCTAACATTTTAAACTTTTCATGTTTTATCTTATTTTATTTAAATGTTCTATGGTTTTAATATAAAGGCCTAGTGGCTATGTGATAAAACATCGTTCTAAGTTTAAATAGGTTTCATTAGGTTCAGGGTCAGTCACAATTAAAGAGGTATATCTCTTTCTAAATAACAAATCAAGCAAAACTGGTTTGCAGGTATTGAGAGGAGATATGACCTTAAAAATTTCATATTTTAAACTTTGTCTAAATTAGCACATAATGCCATCAAAATATATGAAAACAAAAAGACTGATGAGATTTCAGTTGGTTGTGAACCAACCCTAATGAAGGAGCCATAGCTCTTCACACACACCAAATTAAGAAAAACCGTTTTACATGCATCTATATGGGTCATAAAACTATAACATCCATGATTTACACTTTCCCAATTCATCTATTACGGCTATGAATTCATGAGTGCAAAATTCTACTCTAACAATAAAACTAACACAATCTATTTTGTTTCTTTTGAGCTTCAACCTTCATACATGAGCTCTATCACAAATTACTCCATAATTGTTCCTAATCATGCATGTTTAACATGTTATGAGGGAGGAATTTCATATGGGAAGAAGATAAAATCACTTACCCCTTTTGCCAAAACTAGAAATGCTTAGGGTTTCTTCCAAGCTAGCTTACTTTTCTTCTTCCTCTTCTTCTTCTTCTTATTCTTTTTGTCCTTTTTTCCTTTCTTTCTTAGTTATTTTCCTTTTCTGCACTCCCCTCATATTTTTCCTTTCCAATTTGATCTTAAAAGATGAAAATTTTAATTTGTATACCTACTCTAATAGGAAAAAATCATGGTGTCTCAGTACCATTGGTTGGAAGTTCAATATTCCTCTTTTATTCCATCTTCTAGTCCCTCTTCTTCACTTTTTCATCACCTCCATCCATTCCTAATTCCCATATGCTCCTTATACTTTTAAATAGGCTCTAAAATACCATTATTTATGATGTTATAACATGCACACAACATAAGGTAATTTTTCATGCAACTATACAAACATTACATATATATTCAAGTGTCCCAAATGCAACGGTGCAAGTGTGATTATTATGCATATCCAATTCACATGTCTAAATGATCATTTATTCAATGCATATATTTATGTGAGAATGCCAATGAAAGAGGATAAGGTTGTTACACCACCTTTGCCCAAAGGCAAAAGAAGGGCTCACAAGGCTCAAAAGTTATACTAAAAGGCATGCTTAAAGGCACACACACAAAAACTTCTCTTCTACTCATCATCGCTTATGCACTTGCATACACTCTCATGACCAAAATATGAGGAGGCCTTCCACACATTCTAAGGTTGTGCATAGGAGAAAGACTTATAAGTCTAAACTTTAATGTTATTATTGCATGACATATTGTCACATAAATATATATTGTTAAATTAGGAAGGCTCAACTGAAACTAAAAGATCCTTTTAGGACTAACACTCGAGGGCCTAAGTATGCTTAGGTATTAAAGCAAAGTGTTTGATATTCTAGGATGGGGACTCCTTCATAAAGTTTTTATTATGGACATCTAAAGTCAATAAAGATTGCTAATGAACAAGGGAAGGGACTTCAAAGGGTTATCTGGTATCAAGTCATTGATACTATACTTGTAATGTATCATGTACTTATATGTCTTTATCTTGGCATATATATTATTGCTTGAGCTCTTTTGAAAGTTTTTTATATTTTTACATGTTGATATGTTTTGATTGATTATGAAATGAGATAAGACAATTCATCAATCCATCTTGCATTTGAGTTTTTCAATTGCATGAAATGATTAACAAAACATATTTATATATTTGAAGTATTTTGTGCAATTATTTTTATATTAATGATATTCCATTAAAATGTGTTTAATTACTTTATCTTCTTATGTGACAAATTGTGATCATTTGTACAAGTTGCTTATGTTTGATATTATGATTTAAGCTTGTGGAATTGACAAGTTTATGAACATTCCCTCTCATATTCCCTATTTTCTCCCTTATTCCCTTCTATTTCCTCTCTTCTTTTATTTTGACAAAAAGGGAGAGAAAATTGACTAAATATATAAAGGAGGAAACATACAAATAGGGTAGAGAAATTTAAACTAAAGTTACAATAAGCTGAGACAATGATCTTATTGGAATAACTAAAGGGGAGTGTGGATTGAGAGGGAGCAATTTCATTCTTATGATTTGAATCACTTAACAATAATTCATGTCGGAGTATGCATAATTGATTTTTTTATCCTTTCCATATTAAATATAGATTGTCAAAATAAAAAAGGGGGGAATTATGGACTAGGTTGTTTAAACCTCAGTCAAGACTCTCTTTTGATCTTGACCATATAGATTGAAAATTTCTAATGTCAATCTTACATATATTAAGTTAGAATCTCATTGAAAGTTGAATAGAAATTATTAGAAGCAAAAAAACACAATGTACAAAAATTTGCCTCCCATAATCTTGACCTTAACTTATTGGTAGAAACCATAAATTTTGAAATGGCCATTGGAGATTCAAAATTCTTAACCATGACTCACCTATTGTGATGGCGACTTAAGAAAAGTAAGAAAGTAGTTTTATTTGTGGTGGTTGGTCAAATTTTACTAAAGACCACGACACTTCAGTAGAGACTACAACATTCAGTAGAGATTGTGAATTTTAAGATCCGTTATAGAGATCCAAAGGCTAGTTTTTAGAATGATGAATGTCATGTTGCCATGTGTACTAGCCATTAGACACATATGGAATTCTTAACTATTGATTTCAACTGCAACCTCTACCAGATAACCAATCCATGCTAGATTCTTTCACCAACTTTTAATTTATAGGCATAATTGGTTCAAACGTCTCTTTAGTGTGTGTGACCTATAAGTACACCACCAAACAAGCTTGAATGTTAGAGAATAACCATTGATTATGCCAAAACTTTTACAAAGTTAATTCTCATAACTTTAACTCTTTATTTATTTATATATAGTTTGGTATGAGCTTTAAACACCTCGGGGGTTAGGTTTAAGAGTAAGTCTTTGCATAGAAAACTTTTGTTTTTAGTTTTAGAGTGAGCCGTAGAAAACTCTTTTATAGATTTTAGTGTTAGCCTTTATAAAACACATGTATTAAGTTTGAGTGTAAGCCTTGGGAAGACACTTATAAGGTTTGGTGTGAGCCTAAACGCTAAGTTAAGTGTGAGCTTATAAAACACTAGTGATTTAGTGAAACACCCAATTAGTGTATTAAGGAGTGGATGTAGGGTTAGTTAATAACAAAACCACTATAAATATCTTATCTTCAATATTCTTTTACTCTTCCTCTAATCTTTTAATTGTGTGTGCTTCCTTCAAAGTTCAAATTACCCATCAATTCAAAACCCCCTTTTGGTGCACAAAGGACAATAAGAGGAACGTGAATGGCAAAATAGGGTGTAACCATCCTCAATTAAAGATGTTCTTTTCCTCCATTGCCAACTCATGAGTTCTTTTTATCTTTTTAGTTTTGTTTCTTTCCTCTTAAAGTAAATCTTTTTATAGCTAAGGCTATGGGAAGTCTTATCACAACAATGGATTGATTTTTATTTTATTTAAGATATTTTTATTTTCATAATGAATTATTATGCTTAATGCTATTGAGATATTGACGACCTATTGGTTGATTTGGTTTATGTGAATGAATTGGGAAAGGATTTAACATAGTTGACTAAATAATTCGTGATGCGAATTAAATGGTGTGTGTGCGTGCATATATATATATATATATATATATATATATATATATATATATATATATATATATATATA
>CATIWR010077730.1:0-27625 GCA_949677035.1 Omphalea diandra | reverse complement strand
TATATATATATATATATATATATATATATATATATATATATATAACTAAAATAAAATAAAAATATAACTAATATCTAAGTTTTTAGTTTTAAATAACCTAACTAAAAAATATAAAGTTTAATTTAATATACATATACACTTTACTTTATTTTGACTTTGATTTTGGATATAGGTAAAACAAAAAGAAATTACGGTATAATTGATTCAATTAAAAAATTTAAGTACAATTAAAATTTCATTAATATTTTGTTTAGAACAAATCATGTTAGAAAAAAATTTTATTAGCGAGAGAATTCTATGTAGTGATAAAATTATATTATTTGAAATAAAATGTTAAATTGATAGAATTCAATTGAATTCAATCCTTTAGAATAAATTTATGATGAATTGAAATCATTTTATTTCTTTCAATACCATTATTTATTTAAAAACTATTATTTATTTAAAATAAGAATAGACTAAATTACAAAATTAGTAGAGTAATTTTATCTAAGTTTTTAATTGAAATGAATTCTCTCAAAATCTTATGACTTTTGACTAAATTTAACTTTTTTATCAAATTATTTCTTTTTAAATGATAGAATTAAATTCTTTTAAATATAGTAGAATTAAATTCTTTTAAACATAGACTTTCTAAACAAGAGAATCATTACAATAGTTTTTTGCTATTAAATTCTTTCAAAATCTAAATTTTCATGCAATGTCTAATAGATTTAGATTTTCTAAATCATTAATATTATTATTTATCTCTTCAAATTATATTGTCTAGTACTTTTTTTTTTTTTTATCTTGTTAATAGATTTAGATTTTCTAAATCATTAATATTATTATTTATCTCTTCAAATTATATTGTCTCGTCTTGTTAATATTTAGATAACCTCACCATACAATAATTGAGGTTATTAATAGATTTTTTGGTGCAATTGTCGTGAAAATTATAAGGATTATAAATTCAATCAATTTTAGGTCATTCTAAAAATGTAATCAATTTTGAGTCAGTCTAAAAATTTTATTTTTTTTAGCTCAATGTTGTCTAATTTTATTAATTAAGAAAGAATCAATTACACTAAATTAAATTTAGGTATTAATTAAGAAAAAAATTTATTTTTTTGTCTCAATGTTGTCCAGTTTTTTGGCAAACTTAGGTAGATATTTTTTTGGTGACATTCTTAGAATAACCTATGTAGTTATGTGAGATTTGGCACAATTGATGTGGCAAAATGAAGTCCATTATATACTAAATCAATGCATATTTGTATGTCACGTCATAATTAGTGAATGAAAATTATGCTAATTTTAAATTTAACACGTCATTAAAATAAATTAGAAGATTCACAATTTCATTTTTTGTGACCTTCTTAAAATGACTCTATAATTAAGTGATCTTCTATGCATTTTACCACTACCTTTCATTAATAAAATATCATATTATGGAAACTTTTCCGAAGTTGTTACATTTGCCTACTTCAGAAAAATGTAAAATGTAAGGATTGTCTTTTTTATGTGAACCCATATGTCTACAAGAAATTGTTGTAGATGCAGAGTGCGCTACTCTTCAGAAGGTAAAAATATCACATGATATAGTTTTGATGGTAAAGATTTTCTTTTTAATCACATCCCGTGATTGTAGATTTTATTCATGTTGACTTGAGCAGGTTTTAGGATTGGAGAAACCTCTCTTTGGGAGGCTTCTTCTAATGCCAGTGTGGGCCGGGGTTTCTCTAATGGCTGCACCTAACTCTACCTCCTCCCCACCCCAAAAAAAAAAAAAAAAAAAAAGGAAAGAAAGAAAATATACATAGTAGAAAGTTCATACCTTGGAAGGTGTTATGTTTTTGACTTTAACCCTTTGTTTGGGAATGAGAGAAAAAGAAGGGAGAGAAAGTGGGGGAGGTGAAAATATGAAGAGAATGGAAATTTTCTCTTATTTAGAAAAGTGGGAGAAGAGAAGGGGAAAAGAAAATTGGGTGATTTATACACTCTCTGGCCTATCATTTTATTTTTCTTTATTTTGGAGAGAAAATAAGAAGAAAAGTGAATTAATTACTTTTATATCCTTTAAAATACAACAAATAAAGTTTATTTAAATTATAAAGGGCAAAAACATAAACTTAACTTTTAAATATTTTTAAAATATTATTTTTCCTCATTTTCTCTCTTTCAATTTTCTCCTTTTTTCAAATAAAATAAAAAATTATATATTTTCTCCCTCTTCATTTTCTCTACCCACATTTTCTTCTCCTCCTTACAATTTTTACAAAGGGTAAAGCCATTCTTTATCAAATTAGTAGACATGGCCTTTCCCGTTATGCCCAACCCCAAGAACCTTACCTCCATTTCTCTTTTGTTGAGCTTTCCCTTCTCTGGTGCCAAATAATCTCGTTCTCTCCCACACACCATGAAAAGATTATAACGTATTATATTAATGCAATACGATGGCCAATAGAAATATGCTATAAAATGCGTCAGGGTCACCACCCTAACCTCGTCACTATTAACCTAAAATATTGTTGATTTTTTATGGAGCACGAAAATGGTAAGGAAACAGAAAAACGAGGAACGTCACATAGAAAAATAATATTTTATAAAATATAAATAAAAAATAGAAAAATTACAAAATTTTTGTAAGGTAAAAATATATCCAAAACGTAAAACCGCGACTTAACTAAACTTTTCGTGCAACATAGTTTTGCTTTCATGTGCTTTGCCTTATGTGTAGCACTTTTTTTGTTGGTACATCAACAAGGGAAATTCTTGCTTAGCTTTGGGATATAACTATTTTATACATTGAGTGTATGACATAATAACATCTAATAAAATCACTATTATATCATTCTTTTAGTGTAAAAATATTTCAGGATAATACCAATTAAATATATAGATTATTGGACTCGTACGCTAAAAAATTTCCGAAACCTATAAAAATAAAAGTTATATATATATATAAGGTATGTTTCACATCGGACTCATATATTTATTTTTACTATCGCAATGGTTGTATAAGAATATCCAATATTTATACTTTTTTTTGCATATATAATATTTTATTAATTGAATGTATTCTATATATACAAAATATAAGTCCTTTTCTTCAATATGTGTCTTGATTCATGACTCAAATATATAAACATTATTCCATCAAAATAGTTTTAAAGGAGGAAAATTGATGATTAAAACTCCTGAATGAAATTTGATTAGTTCTTTAATTTTTTTTAGTTCATCAAATTATCAATTTTTAAAATTTTATTTTTCTATAGTATAAAATAAAATTTAATTTTCTACATTATCAATTTTTAAAACTCTTGAACCAAACAGAAATCGACCCATAGGCTATGAGGCACAGCACGGCAAACCTTTTTAAATTGTCTGAAATTTATACTTTGTTTAAATTTTAAGTTGAATGATTTAAATAAATAATCATATGAAGCTAAACTAATAATTAACAATTTATACAAAGGGGTCATTTTATATTGGCTTCAGCACATGATATATCCAATGTAAAAAGCCATTCAATAAAAAATAATCATTCTTGGCTGTTATTTATTTCTAACTCAATAGGTTGACTTCAGTCATATTTTTATGAAAAAAAAATATTGATTTGATAGAAAATAATAAAATGATACAAATATCCTCTAAAATGTTCAATAATTATAATAATTTATGCAATTTCACTTGAATTCAATAATGGCTCTTGGCCAGGCTGAACTTTATAATTATCACTTGTCAAATCATTTTGACAAATTTTCAGTATTTAATTTCTCTCTCTCTCTCTCTCTCTCTCTCTATATATATATATATATATATATATTACTTTTCGAAAAACAAACACTCCTTCGTCAACACCGTAACTCCTAGCACGAGTGTATAAAAATAAGCATGTTTCATTATTTTTCACCTTCAAAATGAAGTAGGATATAACTCATTTTAAGTATCGCACAATCTTTTAAGAAGAATAAACATACTTTTGGAGGGGTTCGGTGGCAAATATCATTTTTCAAAAAACAAGCACTCCTAGCTCAACACAATAACTCGTAGTTCGATTGTATATAAGTAAGCATGTTTCATTTATTTTTTTTCTTCAAGATGAAGTAGGGTATAACACATTTTAAGTATTACACAATCTTTTGAGAAGAAGAAACGTATTTTTGGAGGGGTTCAATGACAAATATCACTTTTCAAAAAACAAACAATCATAGCTGAACACAATAACCCCTAGCTCAGGTTTATAAAATATCACTTTTCAAAAAAACAAACACTCCTAGCTCAACACAATAACTCCTAGCTCAGTAGTATAAAAGTAAGCATGTTTCATGTATTTTTTTTTTCCTTCAAGATGAAGTAGGGTATGACCCATTTTAAGTATCACACAATCTTTTGAGAAGAAGAAATGTACTTTTTGAGGAGTTCTATGACAAATATCACTTTTCAAAAAACAAATACTCCTAGCTCAACACAATAACTCCTAACTCGGGTGTGTAAAAGAAAGCATGTTTCATTTTTTTTTTTTCCTTCAAGATGAAGTAGGGAATAACTCATTTTAAGTATCGCACAATCTTTTGAGAAGAAGAAACGTACTTTAGAGGGGTGTGATGACAAATATCACTTTTCAAAAAACAAAGAATCCTATCTCAACACAATAACTCCTAGCTCGGGTGTATAAAAGTAAGCATGTTTCATTTATTTTTTTTTCCCTTCTAGATGAAATAGGGTATAACTCATTTTAAGTATTGCTGAATCTTTTGAGAAAAAGAAACGTACATTTAGAGGGGTTCGAAGGCAAATATCACTTTTTAAAAAACAACCACTCCTAGCTTAACACAATAACTCCTAGCTCGGGTGTACAAAAGTAAGCATGTTTCCTTTATTCTTTTCCTTCAAGATGAAGTAGGGTATAACTCATTTTAAGTGTTGCACAATCTTTTGAGAAGAAGAAACGTACTTTTGGAGGTGTTCAATGGCAAATATCACTTTCAAAAAACTAACACTCCTAGCTCAACACAATAACTCGTAGCTCGGGTGTATAAAAGTAAGCATGTTTCGTTTATTTTTTCCTTTAAGATGACGTAGGTTATAACTCATTTTAAGTATCGTACAATATTTTGAGAAGAAGAAACGTACTTTTGGAAGGATTTGATGACAAATATTTCTTTTCAAAAAATAAACACTCCAATCTCAGGTGTATACAATTAAGCATGTTTCATTTATTTTTTTTCCTTCAAGATGAATTTGGGTATAACTCAATTTAAGTATCATACAATCTTTTGAGAAGAAGAAACGTACTTTTGGAGGGGTTCGATGGCAAATGTCACTTTTCAAAAAACAAACGCTTCTAGCTCAACACAATAACTCTTAGTTTGAGTTTATTTTTTTCCTTCAAGGTGAAGTAGGGTATAACTCATTTTAAGTATCACACAATCTTTTGAGAAGAAGAAACGTACTTTTGGAGGGGTTCGATGGCAAATATCACTTTTCAAAAAACACACTCCTAGCTTAACATAATAACTCCTAGCTCAGGTGCATAAAAGGAAAGCATGTTTCTTTTTTTTTTTTTTTCCTTCAAGATGAAGTAGGGTATAACTCATTTTAAGTATCGCACAATCTTTTAAAAAGAAGAAATGTATTTTTGGAGGGGTTTGATGGCAAATATCACTTTTCAAAAAATAAACACTCCTAGCTCAACACAATAACTCCTAGCTCGGGTGTATAAAAGTAAGCATGTTTCATTTATTTTTTCCTTTAAGATGAAGTAGGGTATAACTCATTTTAAGTATCACACAATCTTTTGAGAAGAAGAAACATACTTTTGGAGGGGTTCGATGGCAAATATCACTTTTCGAAAAACAAACACTCTTAGCTCAACACAATAACTCCTAGCTTGGGTGTATAAAAGTAAGCATGTTTCATTTATTTTTTTTCCTTAAAGATGAAGTATGATATAACTCATTTTAAGAATCGCATAATCTTTTTAGATGAAGAAACGTACTTTTGAAGGGGTTCGATGGAAAATTCGAGATAGAAAACTTGTTTCATAGATGTAAATGACATTTGGATCCTAATCACTTGTTCATTTGAAGCTCAGTTGCAAGTCACTACCTCTTCTGAGATTTTTTAGATACATGAATTGATTGATTATCATTCTCATTCCTCTAAAATTGATGTTGTGCAAGCTATGTTTATTGAGGATGAAGCAAACACCATATTTTTCTATTGAGTTCTACTGGAATTTGGTGTAAATTGGTATAATATGTTTCTTCTTTTGATAAATATTTAGTTAAATATAGTTGTTAGATTACATGCCAACTTAATGTTGATATTACTAATTAACATGGGTTAAGCTCACTCCACTATAAAGTCTAGTTCAACATTATGGATCAAATTCATTCAGTCTATTATAAGCTTAACTCAGTTCAAATTGGGCTCTTAATTTAATGAACAATGTTGGCTCGACTTGCACATGTTACTCTTCAACTCATCCTAATCATCCTATTTAGGAAACCATTATCCTCTTTAGGAAGTACCATTCTTTTCAAAAAATGTCACATAAAAAAAGAAGCAATGTCCAACTCTTCGAGAAAGTATCATCCTCTTTAAGAAGCATTATTCTCTTCAAAAAATATCACATAAAAAAGGAAGCAATGTCTAATATAAGAAATATGTTCACTCTGCATAAATAGTCCACCTAAGTTGCTATATAAAGGACCTTTAACTTGGTATTTCATTCATTGTATCTCTTATGCTTCTATTTTTACTTCTAAACAACAATCTCTTATTTGAGCATCGAAGTGGACTTTCGTTACAAGGTCGGACCCCCTCTCACTTTCCCTTGTCTTGCAATATATATATATATATTCTATTATATAAATTATATAGTTATTATATTAATAATAATATAATTAATTAACTAATTATATAGTTATTTTTATATTAATTAATAATATTGTATTAATAATTATAAAATTTATATAATTTGTTATTATTATATATAAATTATATAATTATTATATTATATCAATGTTGTTAATATTAATAATTATATTGCAGTATTATTATATTATGTCATTAATATTAATAATTATATAATTATTATAAATTATTATAGGAAAAAGATAGATATTGCACCGTGTGATATCTATCTTCTATAGCATCCAAGTCCTTGTTTAGGCTCATTAGGTACTACAGTGATATAAATAAAATTTCTTCAAATATATATATATAAAGTAAAAAAAAAGAAGAACAAATCATATATTTGGAGTGAACAAATTCTATATCCAAAATTTAGACATATAATTAGTTGAAATAATAAACATAAAGTGAACACAAAACTGAACAAATTTTGTATCTGAAATGAAGAAATTTTATATTCAAATTATGAGCAAACGCGTTCTAGTATAGTAACTTTACTATCAGTACTGTGTTTGGCTCATTGTAATTTTTGAACATACAAAAAATAAACCAAAGAGATACAAAAACGGAACCGAAAATATACAAAAATTGAATACAATAGTGAACAAATTCTGTATCTAATGTAAACAAAAAAAAGTCAAACGTGACCTTAGGTGCGACAACGTTGTAGGTATCGCACGATGTGATACTCATCAATATACTTTTTGACCTGTATATTGTGTTTTTAAGGACCTTGTGACTGATCGCTTTTGGCAAAGAAAGTATATGTTTGATATTGTTTCTCATGTTTGAGCAAACCTTACTTTTGATGTCTTCACATCACCACATCATTACAATGGTTCCTTTTTATATTTCATCTCTCATTTCTCCATCATATTTAGCTTTCTTAGCTAATATGTCTACTCATGACCTTATTCTTCTCATTAACTAAAATTGGATTACTAAATGTAAAATGCATTGTATGCTCTGGAAAGCAATAACACTTCCAAGGTTATTAATTTACCTACTCAGAAAAGACCAATCGATTTTAAATAGGTCTCTAAGGTTAAATATAACACAAATGGCACAGTTGAAAGATTCAAAGGCAAGCTTGTCGTTAAAGGCTACAACCAATTGAAGGAGTGGATTACAAAGATATCTTTCCTCATGTGGCTAAATTGGATTCGATCAAATTATTTTTAGCTATTGCATCTCTCACTCTTGGTTTATTTATCAAATTGACATAGATAATGCTTTTTCTATGGTTTCTTGGATGAGCCATTAGAAGATTGTATTGTTTAGTTAGGCTAAGTATGCAAGTTAAAGAAATATTTATATAGGCTCAAAAAGCTTCTAATTAATGAAACTTAAAGTTTTCCTCTAAGGTTTAGTCTTATGATTTCTAACAACCCTCTCAAAACCATTACTTATATATTAAAATTTTTTATTTTTAATTTCTTACTTGTTATGTTCTTATTACTAGCACATCCGAGGTGGTTATTGCAAATGCTAAACAATTTTTATTTTCAACATTCATAATTAAGGTTCTTGGATATGCTAGATACTTCCTTGGGTTCAAAATTTCTAAATCATAATCAAACCTCTATATTAGTCAACTAAAGTATATGCTTGAAATTATTCATGCAATTGGTCTTACTAATTGTAAATCAACCTTTTCTCTATTACCATAATGTCTTAAGCTTTCTTCTCTCACTTGTACTGATATTGTTACTATTATTATTATTATTTTACATTAGATCAGTATCATAGATTAATTAGGAGGCTTTTTTATTTGAATCTCACTTAACTTGATATTTCATTGTTATTCAACAACTCAACCAATACATGAGTAATCCTAGTCATTCCCATTAGAAAGCTATTCTGCATGTAGTAAGGTATCTCAAAGGCAGTCCTTTTAAAGACCTACTTTTTCATGCTCAAAATACTATGCATTTGAATGTCGTTTGTGATGTTGATTATGCCTTATGATCAAATACTAAGAGACCAATTATGGTTATTGTGTTTTTCTATAAGATGCTTTAATTTCTTAGAAACCTAAACACTAAAACTATTGTTTCTAGACCAACAACTAAAGTAGATACTACTGTATGTGAATTGAAATGGTTAACTCATTTGCTTCATGACTTTTATCTTTCAGTCTATCAACCTATTCCTTTGTATTGCGATAATCAGACTGCTTTATACATAGTTGCAAATCCTGTATTTCATAAGTGTACAATGTAAAACCTTAATGGTAATTAAAATAACCTTAAATCTATTATTCATAGGATCTTGAGCATATAAATCTCACATATTGATATCATGTAAACACATACCTAAATAAGTTTGATGAGATTGAAATGATACAAACCTTAGGAATAAATTAGTTTATCTCCCTTTACTCTTTTATTTACGACAACGTTCTGATGGCTTAACTTGATATTTGGTAGGAGTGTAAAACCTAATAGATAGAGGGAGAACCAATTTATATCTTTTATAATTTAATCTGGTAATTCCATCACATAACTGAGTGAACGGTCATGATTAATTAGTTGTTCAATTATTATTTAGGCTTATAGGTTAGCAATTAACTAGCCCAATATTAGACTATATTCTAACATTCTCCCACTTGCCCTAATCATAAAATAATCATAATATTAAATGACATAATTTTAAGTGCACATAAAATTAATCCTTAAAATTTAACATAAGTGACTTAATATGATGAAATAATAAATGTAAGTTGTGGTGATTGTATATTATTTGAGCAACATACTTTCTTAAATATGCTGCAACATTTGCTACCCACTATACTAGGTCCATAAATATTGGTATAAAGAATTATGGTAAATCATTGTCTTAAAGACTTTGGTGCCAAAACATTAAAATATAAATGTGCACACCAGTATTAAATAGAAAATCATTAATGCAATATCAAAAATACATAATTGAGCTCAAAGTGTTAATGTCATCATAAATAATTATCAGTCGAGGTTACAACCAAGGCCCATTCTATCTACAAATTTCTTATATGTCTTTGGTTCTAAACCCTTTGTTAATGGATATGCAATCATCAAATTGGTAGTAATATGTTCAATAGACACTCTAATACTATAGTGAAATCATTATAGTAAATTTTCAGCTACCTGGTAATGGTGTAGACAACCCCAAGTCTTAAAATAAAATTTCGCAACCATAAAGCATGAACTGCACTTCAAAACATGCCATAAACTCTGATTCCATAGTAAATGAAGTAATGATAGATTGCTTAACACTCTTCCATGATATTTCTCCATTTGCTAAAAGAAATAGATAACCAAATTTAGATTTTCTACTATCAAGGCATCCAAAAGAATTTGAATCTAAGTATCCAATCACTTTTAAATGATTGGACTTTGTATACATAAGCATATAATTTGTTGTTCCTTGCAGATACCTTAATACTTTCTTTGTAGCTTTCCAATGAGCAATACCTAAATTACTTTGATATTTACCTAACATTTCAACTGTAAAACTGATGTTTGATCTTGTACATGTTTGCAGATACATTATACTGCACACAACCGAAGCATAAGAAATTGACTCTATTTTCTTTCATTTCACATCATTCTTTAGATATTGCATAAGACTAAATTTGTCCCCTTTAGAAACAATTCCTATTAATAAATCTCTCTAAAATTCTTTTGATATATGCTTTATGAGACAATCCTAATAATCCTTATGATCTATCACAAAATATTTCAATTCCTATCACATAGGATGTCGAATGTCTCTCCCATATCTTTCATCTCAAAATTTTTAGAGAGAAAATCTTTTATCTCATGTAGTATCCCCAAATCATTAGAAGCAAGTAAAATATCGTCAACATATATGACTAAAAAAAATAAACTTACTCTTATTAATCTTCCAATATATACATCAATCAACAATGTTTTCTTGAAAATCGAAAGATATTATGGTATCATTGAACTTAAGATACCATTGTCAGGAAGCTTGTATAAGTTCATATATTGACTTCTTAAGTTTACACACCATTTGACCTTTTGTTAAGAACCCTTCAGGTTGGTTCATAACACTTCCTCTTCAAGATCTCTATTAAGAAAAGCTATTTTCATATCCATTTGGTGCAACTTTAAATCATATTGAGCCACCAATGCCATTATAATTCTTACTGAGTCTTTCTTTGAGACAAATGAAAAAGTTGTTTCCTTATAATTGATGCCTCCTTTCTGAGTATAACCTTTAGCAATAAGTCTGGCTTTATATCGTTCCATATTGTCATTTAAGTCGCGTTTGATTTTAAAAACCCATTTACACCTAACTTATTTAGAACCTTCTGGCAATTTAATGAGATTCCAAACTTTAGTGTCTTTCATGGATTTCAATTCGTCTCTCATGGCATCAATCCATTTTTTAGACAACACATTTTATAGCTTGTAAAAATGAAACTAGATCTTTATTGATTCCAATATTAACATTTGACTCTTACAAATAAATTACATAATCATTTGAAATGGCTGAATTTTTTTCTTTTGGATATCTCCTCAAAGGTATTTCTTGTGATTCACATGCAATAGTCGGTTGTGAGTTAGTTCCATGTGAATGTATTTCTTCATTCAAATATTGTTTAATATTATCAAAATTTTCATTAATTATTGGAATAATATTTGGGGTAATGTTTTTTCCTTCATTTTAACTTTGTTTAGTATTATTTTGATTTTCATTAGTTATTGGAATAATATTTGAAACATTCATAGATGAAAAAGCCTTTATTAAAGGAACATCTAACCTTATTCCTTAATATCCATATTTTGTCATTCATCATTCCCACTAACCTTACCATTCTCAATGACTCTAGTATTTCCAGTTTCTACAATTGTAGGACTATGGTTTGGATAGTAAAACCTAAATTCTTTATATTCTCTAGGTAACCAATAAAGAAATAATTAATTGTTCAAGAATCTAATTTCTTTTCTTGTGGATTATAGATTTTTGCCTTTGCTAGGCAACCCTAAACATGCAAATATCTTAAGCGAGGTCTCTTTCTAGTCCATCATTCAAAGGAGTTTTTGGAACTACCTTACTAGGGATCTTATTTAATAAATACATAGTAGTTTTAAGGGCATACATCCACAATGATTTTGGTAGTGAGGAATTACTCATCATTCTCCTAACCATATCTATTAATGTTCTATTTTGCCTTTCTACTACACCATTTTGTTGAGGTGTGCTTGGCATGGTACACTATGCATATATGCCATGTCTTTCGAGAAATTTTACAAATGGACTTGGACATTGTCTTGACTCATCATATTTTCCATAGTATTCACCATCTTTATCAGACCTTATGATTTTCATCTTTTTGTCTAATTGCCTTTCAAACTCGGTTATGTATACCTTAAGGGAATCTAATGCATTTAATGCTTGAAAATTTTCCTTAAGCAAATAGAAATAACGTATCATGAAAAATCATCAATAAAAGTGATGAAATACTTTTCTCCTCTAAAGGATGAAACATTAAAAGGTCCACAAATATAAGTGTGTATAATCTCAAGAAGCTGAGTACTTCTTGTGGCTCATTTCTATTGTATTTGGTTTGATTTCCCTTTGTAAAATCCACACATACACTTTGATCAATAAAATCTAGATTCAAAAGAATCTCATTCTTTACTACTCTTTCCAAATTTTCTTTGGATACATGACCCAAATGTATATGCCATAAGAAAGCAGAATTTTCATTCGTTGCATTACTTTTAATTCCGACAGTATTATGGACAACAAGTGAGGATTCAAAAAATTTATTATGAAGTTTCAATTTAGATAAACCATCAATTAGAATAGTAAAACCAATACATAAGGTGTTCTTAAATAAATTGAAACAACAATGTCCAAAATCTCCTTTATACCGAATAACATCATGTTTTGGAATAGAAACTCAATTCCTAAATTCCTTGAAATTGAAGGTACATAGAGAGTCTCTAAAAGATCTAGTTGATAACTAGAACTAAGAGTCCTTATGCCTTCAATTGGAGCCTTCATATGATTCCCCATGAAAAGATAGTTCTTACTTAGGTTTATGGTTCGGATCGTAAGGAATCCCTACATTATGTTGAAAATATGAGTAGTAGCACCAATGATAAGCCACCAAGAATTTAAAAGGAACTTCAGATAAGTTTGATTCAAAATATATAAAAACATAATATATATTTTTCTTTTTGAAGCAAACTTTATGTTTTGGGCAATCTTTCTACTAGTGTCCAACTTTCTTTCGAAACTTACATATGTCTACTTTTGTTCCTTTTGATCCGTCTGTGCAGCATTGATAGACGACTTCTTTTTCTTTTACTTATTGGCTTTTACTTTCAATCCTTTATTAGCTTCTTGATGCATCAGGTTGACAGTGTGACTCCCTTAATTTTTTAATCTTGCTTCTTCTTAAGTAAGCTTACTGGGCAAATCATTAACATCCCACTTTTCCTTTATAGTGTTATAGTTAATTTGAAAAGGTTTATACTCAGGAGGTAGTGAGTTCAAAATGAACTATACCATAAAAGAGTCATCAACTGTCGTTCACAATGTCTTTATTCTTGCTGCAATATTAGTCATCTCAATAATGTGGTCATGCACACTTTGCAACCATGTATACTTCATGGTCATGAGTTTTGTAATAAGGGTACCAGTAAGTGACTTATCTATGGAACGAAATCGTTCTTCCATAAATTTCAAGTATTGTCTTAATCGTTCTTCATGGTTGTGGAATAGTTGTCTTAATGTTATTGGCGATAGTTATTCGCACAAACATAATACTTAATCTATTAGACCGTTTCCATGCCTTATAGTATGATTTCTCTTCCTCACTACTCATATTTGTAAGAGTAGGAGGTGGATCCTCTAACAGTGCCAAATCAACATCCAAAACACTTAAATGAAAGTTAACTTGTTCATTCCATTCAGAGAAATTCAAGCCATTGAAAACAGTAACAGATGAAGCTTGTGAATGAAAAGAAATAGTTGCAAAATTATACATAAGTGCTGACATTATAAACAAATTCATTTATGAATTCACAATTAATAAACATTAAAAGCATACTATAGTTCCCCTTTGGATGGTAACTATAATACACTATCATGATTTAAATGTCAATGATAATCAATTACAAGAAAATAAATATTTCAAATCAAACACATATATCATCTTTAGATGTACAAATATATTTGACCAAAATATTAATTTACTCTCATTATGTTTAATCTTTCATAAACTTTGGGTGAATTAGAAGGCTATGAAATACCAACACCAATTTATCATTAGCATTATTTACCCATAGACATTTCTTTAAATATTATGAGTAATTAATCTTTTATATATTTATGCATGTTATCAACATAGTTTGGCCACTTTGGTGACAAATAAATAATGCATATAAATTCATGCATAAATTAAGACCTTATTTTAATGATATGCATTTATCAAACAATAATGTTGAAAATTGATAAATGCAATCAAATAAAATTCCATTATTCATTGTACATACACATAAGCCTAATATGTATATTAATAAAAAATTTTAAACCTCTATCATGTATAGAATAATATGTATGACAAAGAACTTTCATATGAGCAACGAAATTTAGCTAAAATTCAAGTAAAGATAACTGTTCCCACTTCACTACGAAAAGTATATTATAACGTCATGACATAAAATAATAATGAAAGTCATCACATCATGACAAAGAATAATAATGAAAAGCATATCCCATTGCACTAGGAATTTATCATGTCAACCACTCATATAACCTCTTTTTCTTTTACCAAATTAAATCAATGAAATCATCTTTATAGCCAAATTAAAACATCAAATTATTAGTTTGATGTTTCAAGTTGTCATCACGTCAACCACTCGTGCAACCTCTTTTTATTTTTATCAAAATACATCAATGAAATAATTTTTATAGCCAAATAAAAACATCAAATTATCAATTTGAATTTAATAAACAATAATAATAATTTGGCTAAAATTCAAGGTGAGAGACAATAATAGTAACATAAACAAAAAAATTATATATCCAAAAGCAAAACTTTGATATCACAGGTATGGTAATTAAACTAACCCTAAATTCATTATTCATAGGGTCTTGAGCATATAAATATCACATATTGATATCATGTAAACACATATTGTATGAGTTTGATGAGATCGACATGATGCAAACCTTAAGAACAAATTGGTTTGTCTCCCTTGACCTTTTTGTTTACAATGACTTTCTAATGGCTTAACTTGATTTTTGGTTGGTGTGTGAACCTAATGGGTACGGAGAAGACTATCTTATATTTTTTATAATTTAATCTAGTACGTCCATCACATAACTGAGTGAACGGTAAGGATTAATTAGCTGTTTAATTCTTATTTAGGCTTATAGGTTAGTAATTAACTCGCCCAATATTAGGCTATATTCTAACATACAAAGCATTTGGACAGCGATTGTCAATGCCATCTTGTCTGGGATCATTTCAAGTTTGGTATGTTTCCCTCTAAATATCAATTAGTTAATCTATTCACTAAGTAAGTTTCCACCCCTGCTCATGTTCATTTTCTCTCGAAGATGGGATTGGTTGATCCTTACCAATTTCGATCTCGAGGAAACGTGGGAAGCAAGAGGGATGTTAGAACATTACTAATTTGCACTGTAAAATGCACTTTATCATTAAACTATGTCTGCATGTATTAGCTGGTTATGCTTTAGAAACAGCTGAGCTTTGTAACTAATTGAGCCAATCAAGCTAATAGAAGAAATATTCTTCTCGAAGTTTCTATGTTTTACTCAGATAGAAACGACGTGAAGAAGGCAAATTGGAAAGCATGGGATGCACGATCCAAGCTGAAAGATGTATGCTGTAACTTTGCGAATGTGAGTTCGAATGCATTGACAGTGGAAGTAATATGCTTGCTAAGAAGTTGGCAAAGAAGGCCGCTGGGAACGCTGGATCCTTCAAGGCTTTCTTCTAAATATTTGCAATATAACTCTTCAGTGTTCTTATTATCTGTTATATATCGGCTGAATCGAGTTAGGAGAAAGTTTGTGAAGTTTTAAACAAAGTAGATATGAGGGTTGAGTTTGTGATTTGCAGTGTTTTATATTATGGTTTCGAACCAGTCTTATGAGATATATGGCAATAAAGGAGTGCCATTTTGTAGCCAAGTTGTCAGTTGGCTTTACAACTGCTGGTATACCCCATATTGTGGTAATGCTGCCAAATTGAAGGTGGTCACAGCTTCTTGTTTTGGGACATCCTATCTAGCATGCAGGTGGCTTCTCCGTGGATGGGTTTCATTGCTTAATGTATATTAATCAAATTTTAAGGCATATAAATTTTCTCCTGGTTTTTATTGGCCGTTATGTTTTGTTGAGTGGGTTTGGAACCTTGACAGAAGCATGGGAAATGTTCATGCTATGGATATTTGATGTATTAGTTCTAGGAGGGAATTTTTTCATCATCTTGAGCTTCTTGCTTGGGGTGGTTTTTCCTCTTTTATAATATAATTTAATATAACATTTTTAATTATAAAAAAGTTTTTGCCCAGATAATCATATTTTCTTTTTCAGCTATTTTTTTTTTTAGTTTTACATTTATATTTGCCCTTTTTCTTTTTTTTTTTTAAATAATTTTGTATTAATTGTCAATATCTTTAATTAGATAATATAACATGTCAAAATTATATTACTTTTAATGATTTATTTGTGGTATAAATTTGACAAATGACTAATAAATAAAAATAAGACAAATGATGGTGAAATGATATAATTTCAAATATGTATGACAAATTTAACAATGGTGAAATGAATAAACTAGGACCGTACAAGGAAAATAATGATCTCAGTAAATGGCAATGTGAGTAAGCTGAAGGATGTGTATCCCGTGGGAATCAATTGATATTGTCGACCACAATTGCAATGTGACAAGAAATACTCTACTTTCATATTAGTTTGTCTCTTCTTCTCATTTATTTTTTATTTTTTATTTATCACTTTTTTTTTTATCTAATTAGGACCTCTCTTCCTATGTCAGAATGAAAGATAATAATTAATTAATTTTATTTCATTATTTTAAATCGTTCTCTTATAATTTTTCATTAAATGTTTTAATAATAAAAAATGGTAATTAATTTCATTAATCTTTCATCTATTTTATTATTAATAACTAAACATGATATCTTGTAGGGCTAAATAAGATCTGACTCAAGGGTTATGAAGAGTTGAGGGATCAAACTAAAATTTTGATTTTTAATTTTTTATTTCCAAAGAATCAGAATCAGAATCAATTGAAAAAAAAAATACATATTAGCCAAATTAAATAAAGAATTAGTTTCATTGAGTTTAATTTTTGTCATATTTAGTTCAATCTAATTTAATCTGGTAATATAGTTCTCAGTTCCATACCAAAAAAGAAAAAAAAAACTAAATCTTATAATTAACAAAAC
The DNA here is from genome assembly GCA_949677035.1 of Omphalea diandra. Taxonomy (NCBI): domain Eukaryota; kingdom Viridiplantae; phylum Streptophyta; class Magnoliopsida; order Malpighiales; family Euphorbiaceae; genus Omphalea; species Omphalea diandra. The sequence goes on along the minus strand of CATIWR010077730.1, from coordinate 10,262 downwards.
TTTGAACTATTTCCTCAATTGAGTCTAATAAGGACTATATTAAAAAAATAATTGAGGGCTACTTACATGAATCAATGTAACCGTGTTCCTTTTCCTTATATTTTCAATTCACAATCCCACATTTTATTTTCTTTTTCAACTTTAAAAAATTATTTTTCTTTATTTATAGGTCAACTTTATGTATATAAAGTATCCTTAAAAATTTATAAAATATATTATTTTATAGAATTATTTAATTGTCTATATTTACTAGAAAAATAAAAATTATAAATGCCTAAAGTTGGTTTGACAAATAACTGTCTATATTATATATATTATACATAATATATGTATGCTTTATATAATTATCTTATTCTTATACTTCAGTGTTCTATAATATCGTATAGTATATGTGTGTGTGTGTATATATATATATATATATATATATATATATATATATATATATACATTTTAAGCAAATATAACTTTCATATAATATATTTAAGTATATGCTCCTCAAAAAGGTTGTTACCTTCTATATTTCACATTGTTTAAGAAAATATAATTAATATTTTACTAACTCACAATTTATAGTATAATTTTTATTTTTATCTTCAATTATATTTAGTGAGAAAATAAATATACTTTATCTAATTTAATAATCAATGAGAGTAAATTAGAAAGATTGATTATAAATATTTTTTATTTAATGAAAGTGGACATGCATTTTGAAACATCCCCAAAAGAAATAGTGGATGATCTTTTTGAGACTAAGAGAGTATAACTTATATAACTTATGTATAGTACATATACAAGTTAAAAAATTGATTCTCAATACAACTAATAATGAGCTATTGATTCAAATTTAAAATTATAGTACTATATTTACTACAAATTTTTAATAACTCTTATTTTTGTCAGTTACAAAGATTTTTACCAGAAATGGTGTCATAACGCTATGAGAATTCAAATTTATATGGCTACTAATAACATATCATCATCATTCAATCTCAAATCATAAAACTCTTATAAAAAAGAACAAATGCTCTCTTAAAAAGAAAATAAAACTCTCATTATGAGAGAAGAAAATAGGTAAACTCTCAGTAGTCGAGAGATAAAATACACAAAAAATGATGAAATAAGAAAATATTTTTTATTGTGAAAACTAAAGAAATTAAAAAGAGAAAATGTCTTACCATCGATAAAATATATCGAAGCAGTCTAAATACTGAAAAAATAAAACTTACATTCAGAGAAAAAAAAGGAAGAGAAGAGTGTTGACATAAACCATAATGTTTATTAATGAATATTATAGATTATAGCATTCAGTTCTCATAAATTTTTTTTTATATATATCTAAAATTTCTTATTATAAGAAGTCATATCATAAAATAAGAGTTTAAATATAAAAGGAAAAAATAGCTTGACTCTTTATATATATATATATATATATATATATATATATATAATCAATTTTTATTTTCTATTATTTTTTATAATTAATAACACTATAAATTTTTATACTTTATTAATTAATATTTTATTTTTATTTTTCGTTGACTAAAATTAAAAACAAAAGAAGAAAAGTTAAATCATTAATTATTATGAAAAAGTCAAATAAAAAATATAAATATAAATAATTTCTTAGACCTAAATAAAATTTATACTCTTTATTAATAAAAATATTTTTTTATCATATGAATGATATTTCTTTAAAATAAAAAAGCACATCAGAGGCAATAATATCTCTTTAAAATAAAAAGCACATCAGAGATGCTCCAAGATTTACTAACTTTTGACATATTGCAATATATATTTTTTGGACTATAGCATTGAGTTCACACGAGATTAGGAAGTTTCGAATATTTTGCAATGTATATCTTAAATATTTCTTAATTAAGTTAAAAATTCACGTTTCATCTCTCTCTCTCTCTCTCTCTCTCTCTCTCTCTCTCTATATATATATATATATATATATATAATTTTTTAATTTACTACTAAAATCTTAACCAATAATAATTTAATTATATTTTAATATTTTTTTATTTTTTCTTAATTTTTAAGTTAATCAATTGTGAGTTTAGATTTTATGTGATTTTTATTTTTTATTATTGAAAATATTTTTAATAATTATTTTTCAATCATTAATTACTAAAGTTTAACAATTAAATTTGTATTTTATTTAATTTTATTTTTGTACTTCTAATTAAATTTTATCTATATTTAAATTAAATTTAAATAAATTATATCTGAAAAATTTTATATATACAAGTGTGAAAATATTTTAAAATTATATAAAAAATATCTAAATAAAAAAGCGTATATATTAATTTATAGATTAGAGTTTATCATTGTCCCAATTTATTATATATAAAAGATTGTATCTAATTGAATTTTTAAAATTATAAAAAATATTAATAAAATCTTTTTAAAGTAAGTGATTTTAAAAAATTACATCTTATATGTGAAATATTTTTATATTATGTACTAAAATTAAAATTTATTTTATATGTAAATTAAAATTATTAATTAATACTAAAATTAAATATATCATAATTGATCTTATAATAAATAAAAATTAAATATTTAAAATTAGTTGTCATAAATACATGATAAAAAAATTTTCTAAAAAATTAGAAAAATGATAATGTGTCAAATAAAGAGACTTTCAAAATTATGATGTGTCATAAAAATATAATTAGACAATTAGAATCAATTGTTAAGAATATAATTAGATAATTGTATATCCATTCATTATTACAATCCTATTTTACTAATAAAAATATAATTAATAAGTTTAAAATATTCAAAATCATATTATATGATAATCTAGGTAGCACGAAAATAAGAAATGTGAAAATAGGAAACACAAAAAGACACATAGAGCATGTTTTTTTCAAAAATATAGAAAACGAAATGTGAGAAAAATGTATAAATATAAAAAAATATGGACATATTTATAAATATATATGGATATATTTATAAATATTTTTCTTACATATGTACATTTACAATAAATATTGCAGCAAATAATTATTAAATCACATTAAAACTACTTTTTTACAAGGCATCGTTAAACTTTATCAAATATGAATTTCAAATTCACAGTAAATATAACATGTCTATTATCTACTAGAGTTTAGAGTCAAAAGAAACGTATTTTCAAAGTCAAAATGTATTCTTAATTTTTTAAAATTACAAAAACAAACCCACAATATTTCAGGCAAATTTTGGTGAATTTTTTGAAAGGAAACATTTTCGAAATGTGAAAACGTTTTTCTTTAAAAGTTTTCATACATCATTGATGATTTTTATAAAATATATAGTCATCTTATCTTAATCTATCACTTAGATTTTTTTTTTTGAGAATCAACTTTTTAAATTTTTAATACTAAAATTATTCATCTCTTAAATTTACAATACTTAAAATTATTCAACACTTAATTTTCAGTTTTGCCAAACATATTAGTGTGAATAGGAGAAAAAAGATCTTAGGTAAGCACATGAAGAATTAATTCCTCATTATACTTGAAGAAAAGCTTCAACTCAAGATTGTGAGTCGGGGTTCCATTGCTCTGCACTTGATCGACAATTGTCTCGAGAAAATATAGTGGACTACCTCATTAGACGAAAGTCTTGCGACTATATCATTACATACAGGTATCAGGGGGTTTGAGATATACAAGACAATACGTTGGTGAAGCTTGGAGAAAATCAGCGCCGCTGCCCAGTGTGATGGAAACTATTTGGATAACAACTGAAATCATATGCAAAATACCAAACTCATTACTCTTTCAAAATCGGGTTTGGAAGTTGGGTATGATGCTAGGAATGTGTTAGGTACCCCAAGGTGCCCAAATATTGATCCGACCTTCATTGAATTTGTTTATGTTTTTTTGTAAATTGTCAATATTAATTAATTATTATTTTTGCTATTAGCAATTTCATGTACACAATTAATATATGTATCATAAGACAAATAATAAATATAGTACAAATATGTATGCAGTAATAGTAAAAAATTAATTAATTTTATAGGCCAAGTGGGAGTGGAGAATTTACAAATACATCCAAAAGAAAAAATAAAAACAAAAATAAAAAAAATAAACAAGACAAAACAAGTGTATTCTATAACACAAGAGTTAGTTTTCAAATGTTATAATTATATAAAAGAGTAAAAATAAAAATAACAATAACAAGAAGAACAATAATATTTATTAAAACAAAGAATATTTAACTAACTACAATATACCAAAATTTGACATGAAAATGACTACAATTTATTTTATGTTAAAAAGTAATGAAACATTTAACTAATTCATGAAAAATAATATTAAAAGAATACTAACATAGAAAACATGATAATATATGAAAATAATAAAAAGGCAATTAACCATGACATATTAAAAATGCAACATCAAAACAACTAAGATATTAAAAACAGGGAAACATTTAGCTAGTTCACTGAACACATTCCTCGGTCGCTACACTGAAACTTTAATTACTCTTCGCGTGCCTATGCTTGGTGCCCAAAATCGGCAAAATTTGAAAGTTGAGACTTTAGTTCAGGTTTCCCAACGAGTGTAATGTTGGTTTCGTGGCACAACGCTTGTAGTCCCGTGGCATTAGGTTTGATTGCCTGCTCTCGCCTTATATTCAGATCACTTCGTTTCGCGTGATTCTAGAGCACGCTCTCACAAAAAAATAGTTAACACTGATATATTAAATTAACAACCATACAAACACAATAATAATATATTAAAATGAAAATAAAAAATAATATTATATATTGTTAAAATTGAATGAAAATAAATAAAAGAAGTCTCAGATATCATTCTTTTTTTTTATAGGTATATATTTTTCAAAAGCCAAAAGAAATGAGATATTCCAATATGAAAATAAGTGAAGAGTAAATCTCAACAACTAAACTTGAATCAAATATTTATTATTTTTTCCATTTCTTTTTTCTTTTTCTTTTATATAGACTTGAATGTATACTCAAACCTCCACATATTTTAGATTTTTAGTTTGAGGAAAATTTCAAAAGGAGAAATAAAAATTCTACCCACTTACCATGCTTGAGTTACCACACTCATTTTTTATCTCAATTTTGGTTGGTTATTATTACCGGGTCAAAATTTTTCAAGGTGCAAAAATGTAGTGTCTACGGTTTGCCTTTGCTTTGATGCAATCTAAATAAATGCAATATAAGTAAAGAATGCAACAAATCATAAAACAATCATTATGCAAATTTATCCTGGATATCTTTAATTTGTCCTAACAATTTCCTCAAAACACATATCGTGACTTCTGTTAAGGTCTCTTTACAACATAAATTTTTAAAATTTGAGGGGCCAATGATCCCTTGGCCTTAATGCATCTTTGTCCCTAAAGAGAAATATATTTTCAGAGAGAAAACACATTCTTAATTTTTAAAAAAATTATAAAAACATACCCTAAATATTTTGGACAAATTTTAGTGAGTTTTTTAAAGGAAAATATTTTTGAAATGTGAAAATACTTACCTCTAAGAGTTCTCGTACATTATTGATAATTTATTATAAAATATATAATCATCTTATCTTAATTTTTCTCTTAGATTTAATTCTTTTTGAGAATTAGCTCTTAAATTAAAATTATCATCTTTTAAATTTGCAATACTAAAATTTTTCAATACTTAATTTTTTTTTTATTTTGTCAAACAACATGTTAGTGTGAATAGAAGAAAAAAGATATGATACGTAAGCAGGCAAAGAATTAATCCCTCATTATGCTTGAAGAAAAGCTTCAACTCGAGATCATTTCCCTCAATAAAGAAATCTCATTCCAGACAATCAAATTTAACATGATTAGTTTTTTCACACTTTGAAAAATATGAGAAATAAAAGATTTTTTTATTTGATTTTCTCCTTTATTAATAAAATGGAAGTTTTATTTTTATGATGAAATTTTAAGAGAAATGACTGTTTCTCATTGTGTAGCCTATAACCTATAATGAATCAGAAAAGAAACGAGTTTCTTAAAATAATTACAGTATAATCTCAATCGCTAAAAGACCCAAAAATTATTAATTAAGCAAGGAATTAAATAATCAATAAATGAATATATAAATGACTATATTTCATATATAATACTATTTTTTATTCTGAAAAATGTTATTTAGCTCAATTTAAGATATAATAAATACGTTTCAAGTAAAAATAAATAATTAATACTATTTATAAAAGACAATTTTATCCTTAATCAATATATATTTTCAATATAAATTTATTTTTAATTTTTTCATCAATTTGGCATTAAATGCCTCTGAACAAGTATATTTAAATTTTACAATTATACTCCTAAATGAATTTCAACTTAAGCAAATAGCATTGTGTTTTTTGCTAAGTCTGTATTTCTTCAACCAAATAAAGTTCATAAATATATTTTAATTATTTTTAAATATATTGCATATCATTTAATATATTATATTATTCTATATTATGTACTCAAACGGATAATGAAGTTGGAAAAATTTATGTACTTTACGTCAAGATCACAAAAAAGGAACGAAAAAGTCATGTTGCTCCGGGCTACATGAACAGTAAAATCGCATTGAGATAATATTTAGTTGTTTTTTTAGATATAAAATTTGTTTGATTTATATAAAATAAATAAAATGATGAAAAATTGTATAAATAAACTGAACAAATTATATATACAGAATATGAAGTCAAATTTAGTCCAATATGACTACTGTCATTATTAAGTTAAGGGCACATAACATTTGGCTCACTGAAAAAATTTTTGATGATATTTATAAAAATATATAAATAAATAAATTTCATATTTAATGTAAAAAAAAAAAAAATAATCAAACACCAGCTTAGATGCTATTACTATAGATGTAGTCCAGAGCCACACCGATTGTTTCTCTCTCCTGATGCCGATATAAACCCGTCTAGCGGTTTTGAAGACTTCACGCTTGCCGAGTTCTTCTTTTGCTCTCTCTCTCTCTCTCTCTAACTTTTGCCTACTAAACTCTCACTCTTCACTCTCTTTGCTTTGCTCAGTCCCAAAAATGCAAACGCCAAACACAGCTGAGAAGGAGACTCAAGCGCTCGCGCACTCGGTTTCCATACCCAAGTTAATGCAGTCCGATGATGATGCCATAATTAAGAAGGCGCAAGAAACCCACAAGGCTGATGGTCGCCACCAAGTTGATGTCAATTTCTTGTTCAACATCATTGCCAAAATCTTGATTCCTGAAAATCGCAATGTTGATGGTGTTCCAACTGTATGTTCATATTTCTCTTTGTCCTTTGTTAAGAATTATTGGGCTTCAAATAGCATATTAACATTTTGCTGAACTGTTAGTCGCGGTTGGAAAGTACAATATATAACACTGATAATGTAATCATCTTTTTTTTTTAAAAAAAAAGAAATGAAGGTGGCAATGACATCCACAAAGCCTGAGGTACTAGTTAACATCATAAAAAAAAATTTGTGCGAGGTCATTTTTATCATAAATCATTGTTTATAGTCTATAATTGCACTTCAATGACCACAGATTATTATCTTGTTAAGAATAATGAAGAACAAAATATTTTTTTGTAAATAAACAGATGGACCCTTAAAATTACTTTAATAATAAAAATAACATAAAATTAAAATAATACAATCTAATGGTTAAATTAAAATAAAAATAATTATCACCTTGCTTATAGATCAGCTAGCACAAAGTTATTATTATTTAACTAGAGGTTTTGAGTTCATGTTCTGGATACGCAACTGCTTAAAATTAGGTAAAAAGAGTTTTACAATCTCGTAGTTCTGGCTTGATTTCAGATTAGTCCCATAGCTCTCGGGGTCATTTTTTGGCTCAAATCTGAACTAGTTCATAATTGAAAGATATAAGGATATTGGATGGTCTAACAAAAAAAAAAAATAATTTGTAAGCTGCCTTTCATTTTTATTATGATTATTCTGTTGGAAATTATTATTATGTGGGCTAATATTAATTATGAGTTTGTTTTAATTATTTATAAAACAGATTGAATAATATAATTTATTATTTTAAAGTAAGCCCAATTAAAATGTGATCAATAGAGTTATGGGCTTGTGACATCTTTTGTGAGCCAATATAGAAGACAGTCAGTGTAGGCTTATTTTAACATGAACTTGTGATGGGTGAGCCTATTATAAATACACTAGCTCCCATCTTCTAGGTCTAAGGTTCGAATCCAATTTTTGCCAAATTTTTCTTTTCTGCAAATTTTTTTTCTTTCCTTTTCTTTCTACAACCCCGTTCCCAAAATTGCCAACCCAACGCAAACAGACATTGTAATCTGCTCCTTTCACCTTACATCAGTGATGGAAGAAAAACCCTTACTGTTCTTGGGTAATTCATCTCTTGTACTTTGAAGAAGAGCCTCCATCTACACTCGCATCTCCATTATGTTATTAAGCTCGGCTTTAGTTGCTGCAATTAAATATAAAAGGGTACAAGCTATTCCCATATTAAAGGAAGCATCTGTCCTGCTTGGCCTTTTGAAGCAATTCATCGAATATGTCGTCTGCACCATTTCTTTCTCTTCTTCCTGTGCTATTTTGCTATCTTTCTCTCTCTTCACCTTGTCATGTCGCAACCCTGAAAGCTAATGGGAGACAATCCGACGAGGGGACGAACAAGGGTGGGCGTCTAAAACGTCATCGTCTTAGTCTTTGTGGCATAAGATTTGGCCATGAATATGGGATTGGGAGGGGAAGTTTTAAAGTTTGCAGATTGATTAGTTAATTACTTACAACTTTGTCTCGCCCAATAACAGAGAATCCTTTGAACTTGTTTCAACTTGAAACCTTGGTTGGTCTCAATGGGAATTTAGTCCAAAAAAAAAAAAAAGGTGTGCTATTCTGCTTGAGTTTTATTTCCGGTAATAGATGGATTCGTGGGGCAAGGTGGAAGGAGAGTTCAAGTGAAATGGGACCCGAGGGACGTGATAAGGTTGTGTTGTGGAGATAATGATCATCCTCATTTGCCATGAGAAAAGGGGATGGGATAGTGGTGTCTTTGAATTCAAACGCAACATTTGCACAACCAGCTCATAATTTAGTGGGTCCAGTAGCAATACTCCATTCTTGTTGGGCTTAATGAATCTGGACCATCAATTTTTTTTTTTTAAAAAATAATAATTACATGGTCTGTGGATGAAGGGTGTGAATATGGGATATATTGGATTGAAATCCAATTTGGCAGAATTATTAAAGAATTTGATGAATTTTGATTATTGTTAATTGATTAATTTTAGCAATTTAGTCTAAAATTATATAATTTTGATCAAACTAAAAAAAAAAAAAAAAGCAATGCATACTGTGAGTCTCAAACCCACTACTACAAGTCTCTTAGCATTGATTTTAGCTAACTGAGCTAACCCAATTACCTGTTAATATCTTATCCGAGCTAATATTTATATAATCAACTTATAATTCACGTACATCATGACACATTTTATTTTTAATTTAATAATAATTAATAGATATGTGTGTGTGTGTATATATATATATATATATATATATATATTAATTAATGTTTAGTTGGGTTATGTATATAATTGTTTGTCTATTTATTATTAAGTGACACTGACCTTGTGATATTAATAAATAAATAGATATTTGTTTTGCACATATATAAGAAAATAATTATGTGTTTAAAATTAAGGTTTATTGAGTTTGATACCTTGTGTATTTTTGGAATATATATTTGTGTTCAGTATGTATTTTAATTGAGCTATTATAAATCTCTAATTAAAAATAATTTTTTATGGGTTGATGTGGGTGTTACCACCAAAGTGAAACATCTATTGAAATTCATGAAATTGTTTTTAATTTTTGCAAAGAGATAATTCCAAAATTAATGTATTTGAAAACCTGCCCAAAGGGGGTTATCAGATACATTTATTTTGGGAGTGCTTGTTGTGAAAAGAATATTCCAAATTAATATATATAATGACCTGTCCAAAGGGGGTTATTAGAAACATTAATTTTGGGAGTGTTTGTTTGAATGAAAATTCCAAATTAATGTATTTAATAGTCTGCCCAAATGGGGTTATTAGATGCATTGATTTTGGGAGGGCTTGTTGAGATGATGAAGCTATTTGTGCTTAGAGTTGCATTAGTCTAGAGAGTCTGTCTGCCCAAAGGGGATAGATTTCTCGAAACTGGTGTGAACTTGATTGTGAGCTTCATAACTAGAAATTCTATAGCATGTGCATGTTCTGCCCAAAGGGGAATATGTAGTGATGCCA
>CATIWR010077715.1:0-26649 GCA_949677035.1 Omphalea diandra | reverse complement strand
TTAATTATATTTTTTTTTTTTTATTTTTTGTTTTTTTTTTTTTTATTCATTCTCTTTTTTTTTCTCTTTTTTTTTTTTTATATATATATATATATATATATATATATATATATATATATATATATATATATATATATACCTTTTTATTATCTTTTACATTTATAGCTATTATTGTAACTTTAATTTTGTTCATTTTTCTTTTTGACATATTTATTATTACTCATTCTGATTATTTAAATTTTTGTTTTAGGTAGTGTGAAACTTTGTTTTGATTTTGTTTTTATCTTTTTTCTAGTTGTTATAATGTTTTTTTATTATTTTTTGATACAATAATTACATATATATTTTTTATAGTGACTAAAGACTATGGTAGCATTCTATTGCATTTATCTCTTGTGTAGGTTCTCATTTTGATTAATATTAATATTTTTCTTGTGTTATATTAATATATGTTATCTTATTTAGCTATTTTTTATTCGATTATGTGATTAATTTTTTAAATTAAGTTTAATTAATTATATGATGTATTTAGGATATTCTTCAAAATTATAATAATTATTTTATATAGTATTATTGCTTTTATAAATTAGAATTTATAGCATTTATGCATCAATTGTGGAAATATTTAAAGAAATTGTTATGATTTTGAATCTTTTTATAAGTCTTGAAGAGGTAGTTATATATTTAAATGAATTTATGACACATTTATAGTGGTTTTAAAATTATAATAATTTATTATGCTTAATTTTTCATATTAATTTTAATTAATTTAATGATACATTTATGGTATTCTTTAAATTTTAATAAATTATTTTGTATAGTTTTATTACTATTATAAATTGAAATTTTTATCATTTATGTACCAAATTATCTTTATGCATATATTTAAAGTCATGGTTATGACCTTAAATTTTTCTATAAGTGTTGAAGAGTTAGTAACACATTAAAATGAATTTATGACACATTTGTTGTCCCTAATAATTCGATAATGTTCGTTATTGGTAGTGACACTAAGTTATAGTTTGCTTATATTGAAGTTAGACAATAAATTAATATAGGTTAAAATAATAAATAAAAGTGTCCCACTCATTTTTTTACTTCTATAGTTAAAAATGTAGTTATATTGCCTTATTATTAAGAAAAAATATCTCAGTATTGTTGAAACTTCAGTTTTAAAACTAATATTGTAGAATATCGACATATTCACTTTGATTCTCTAGTAATCTTTATCAAAATTTAAATCATCAATTAAGAAGCATGATTGGTCTTCTTTTGAAAGTTGTGGAAATAAATAATTAAAATAAGTAATTAATTTTGACTCATTATAAATATAGTAACCAAAAAAAGAAAATAGACAAAATCTCATGATATTTGATATAAGATGTTTAGTGAAAATAGGAAATCAAAGCACAAATTGTAAAATATAAAGGATGAAGTAGAGAGAATAAGTAACTATAGTTTTTTTTTTCATAAAATTTGAACTATATATAGAGTGTGTTCATAAAAATGGTATAAATGTCATTAAATTTTATAATTGACTAAAGACTCAATATTTTTTTATATTCACATTGAGGACAAAAAGCGTAGAGAATAAAATAATTTATGATATTAATTGTAAATAAATGTATTTAGCATTAATGTAGTATTTTAAATGTTATAACTGTCAATAAATTTTAGAGATTGATCATTAATTATATTTTTAGATATTTAAACAATTTATGACATAATTTGTGAATGAATGCATTGTAGTTATATTTTTAGAGTATAAAATAGTTTGTGGTATAATTTATGACATAATTTGTGGATGATACAAAGGATGATAAAAGATTGTGAATAATTGTATTTAGTATTAATGTGAAATTTTAAACGTTGTAACTATCAATAAGTTTTAAATAGTGATCATTAATTGTATTTATTATATAATTTATGAATTAATTTAATGATATAATTTATAGTGGATGATATAATTTATGAATGAATTTAATTCAATTCTCACTAATAAATAATTTTTGGAGTTATAATCTATTGGAAATGGATTAAGAAAAGAAGAGATAAAAATTTATAATACTCTATTAAAAAATATAAAAGGAAGAGATGTCACTCGACATATTATTAATAAGCCACTTGTTAACATTTGAGAGTATTTTATGATATAATTTATGACATAATTTGTGGATGATAAAAAAATTATAAAAGATAATTTTAAATATTGTAACTATCAATAAACTTTAAATAGTGATAATAATTATAGTTAAGATATAATTTATGAATTAATTTAATGATATAATTTATGATGAATGGTATAATTTATGAATTGATTTAATTAAATTTTCACTAATAAATAATTTTTAGGGTTATAATTTATTGAAAAGGGATTATGAAAAGAAGAAATAATGATTTGTAATATTCTATTAAAAATGATTATAAAAGGAATGGATGCTACTTGATATATTTTTAAGAAGCCAATTGTTAATGTTTGGCAGTATTTGGCTTGCTTTATATATATATATATATATATATATATATATAAGAATAATTGGAAATAGTGTCATGCATAGCTTTTTTACTTTTTGTTTTCCGCCGATGATTGAATTTGGAATTTGGAGGGTAAGCACTCTTTATTCATATTCCCTCCCTCTTTCTGTACTTTCTACCTGGATGGAGCTTTCCTTCACATGCTCCCCCCCTTTTGGTGCAATCTAGTCTCCCAAATTTTCTGTCAATTTTCCATTGGCTGTTCTCCATACCTTTATCTAAACAAAAGCTACTGCTAATCCAATGGGAGAATCCCACAAATTATATTTACAATATTCACTAATCAATGCACTAATCGAAGATCAAGCAACATTGAAAAGTGGGCATTTTGGTGCTTGCTTGGTATGGTTGTGGTCCTTTTATTTCATATGATGCGCAATGATGCCAGGCCATCCCCTAATCTGTACTCCCTGTTGATTTGCTTTTTGTTCTCCATTAATTTTTCTTTGGACTTTTATCAAGTGCAATGGCACTAAGCTATATATATATATATCTCATAACTTTTTCTCTCTTTTTCATCTTTACAGCATTTTTGACAGCAACTACATGTGCGTTACTGCAACATCCCCTCTCATCAATCATCATGCTATGTTTAATGCCTTAAAATTAAACCACTGGACGTGGATTATTCTCTACATCTTTTCTTTTCTTCAAATCTAAAATTGCTTTTTGTTAGGGAAAAAATAATAGATATTAGCGTAATGACGGGATATACAATGTAGACATTTTAATTTTAATAATCTGTTTGTGTTGTGCGATACCAGATATTTTTTTAGTGTGACAGTATCTATACACAATTTATGTATTAATTTTAAAAAATATTTTATATTTATATTATATCATGTTTGTGGTGAATAATTGAACTCAAAAATTTTATTAATCGTAATGAGACTTCAGCTATTTGCACTCGTAAAGATACATTTTACCATTAAGTTATATCTGCATCTGTATTGACAAAACTTAGTTAATATACTTTTCTTTAAGAAAACCATTAATTATATTTGTATTATATAATTGGTCATTGAAACATATAAATTATGCTAATAACCAAATCATGGAGGAGATAAGTAACTTTGGGATATAAATCCAAAAAACGATGAATGTAATCAGCCTTGTGAAATGGGTCATCAATGAAATATGACTAGCTGCTAGCCGTAATAATTTGGTGAAGCATTTGCTATCTTTTATTTTGAATTAGTCCATATTCTCCCTTGAAGAGCAAATGTCAGGTGCACTTGTCACTTTGCTTATATAAGCGTAGATTGTCATTATAAGCTATCTTTGACCGTGTGCAATGGCATCATTAGTTTAAATCATAAAATCAGGAACTTCTAATTAATTCAATCCTTATCTTGGGTTGGTGGGTTTTTGGCTAAACAATGATTGAATCAGAATAATTAAGCTAAAACTTGGATCTTATTAGGATATGATGGAGCGTCCATTTTTCCTATTTAAATAAAGAGAGGTTGATAAGATAATTGTTATGTTGAATCAATTACATATGTGAGAAAAGGAACCTTTGATTATTTTTCGGCTGAAAAAAAGAAACTAAGAATGATTATTTTAGCTAAAAAGCTGGGAAGTGATCATGATGGCTCAAGCACAAAGCTTGTTAACAATTTGTTTAGTATAACTTCACAAAAGAGAAGACTCACTTATGATATGATAGGCTTCTCTATGTTGCCCGAGACTCAAACCCAGCATTTCTATTGTATTTTTCATATTTTGTTAAAATTTACATAATTTACACTTTCCCAACCAAAAAAAAAAAAAAAACTTCAAGATGATCAAATATTGAAAATTGTAATCCATATGCCAAACCCTTAATAAAAACATTATATATAATAAAAAAGTATACATTAGTGGCATTCAAGTGTTTAATAAGAAGTGATGCATATTTAGAATTTAAACCTCATCGATAATAATAGTTGTGGATAGAGAAATTTAGAAAACATGTTATACTTCAATGCCTTTCTAGTCTATGAACTCTTAAAACAAGAAAAAAACAATTCAATATAATATAATTAGTCTCTTTTTTTAAAAAATTATGAAAAATTAAATTTATCTTATTTATTATTAGGATGAGAGTTTTTGTAATTTAATGGATATTAATAAAAAAATAATCTTCGCAATACTGATCAGACTCGTTTATCTCCTAAGAAAAAAGAAATAAGAAAATACGTTAGTGGACCGTACTTATGTAAATGCTACTGTCCATATAATGTTGGGCTCCTAGTCCTTTTGTGCCATATTATTGGGTTTATAGTTGTCATTTGGGCCTCTCTAGCTATTTGTATCGTTTCTTATTGTTTTTTATTTTTAATGTAGGAATAGCTATTTGTATAGTTGAACTTTTGAAAGGAATATTCACATAAAGCAGAGAGAGAGAGAGAGAGAGAGAGGGTTTCTGATTCATATTTTGTTATATAAAAAAATTATTTGATAAACTATTTATCAAAAAAATGTGATATGGATACAAACATTTTTAAAATATAAATTTTGTATATAACTTTATATTCCATAATATCATCACAAAATAATTATTTCATTATATTTAAAAAAAAACTATTCCATTCTATAAAATAACATCTTATTTTGACTCTATTTGCAATTTGAAAACAAACAAGGTTGCATATTGAGGAATAATTAAATAAACACATGAAAATTTTCAGGGTGTTTATTTTAAGGTTTTTTTTTTTTCATTTCAAAGAGTTCTATATTTTGGTATAAAAAATAATAAAATAATTGATAGTTAGTTTGGAGTTTGATAGTTCGAATTTATAAAAATTTAAAATTAATTTTTCATTATAGTTGTTACAATTTTAAACTAAATAATAAAATTAACCTTAAAATTTATAGTATACTTTTTATACTTATCCCAACAAACTTATTTTATTTTTTATGATATTTTGGGAAAGATTAAATACAATTAAAAAGTTTAAATTGAAAACATATATTTTATCTAATTTGCTTTTATTAAATTTTAGCAATAAAATTTTATTTTTTAAAATTAATTTTCTATAATTAAATTATTTAAATTTGTAAATAATAAGAAAAAAATTATAAATATTTCAAAATAATTACAATAATCTTATTTATAAATAGAAAGATAATACAATATATTTTTAATTAATTATTTATTATTTTATGATTTATTTAATATAACAAAAAAATTAAAACAATTGTACTTTTTTATCATTATTTGACATATTAACAATAACCATTAATACATTTTTTCAATTATCAATTATAAAAAAATAACTACTAATCAACTATCAATAACAACTAGTTTTAATATCCATGCACTGAGTGATTTTATTAAAGATAAATTTTATAAAAAGTTATGTATATTAAATAAAATATTTTTTATTATTTATTGAATTAAATTAAATATTAAGGAGGTAGTTGGTTATTATTATTATTATTATTATTATTATGTAAGCAACAAAGGAAGCATTAATTTAAGTTCTACTTTCTTTGATATAAAATGAACTTTAAAGAATAAAAATATATATTTTAATTAAACTAATAATTTTTAAAGTTGCTGTTGTGTTTTTGCTCATTTAACAATACAAAATAATATTATTTCAACAAATTTAATTAAAAATAATTAATTAAATATATATTTAGATGATAAATTATTTTAAGTTTACATATCTTCATGAATATTAAAAATTCATAAGACGGGCAGAGGGAATATGGTCTGATTGCAAATAAGTTGACTTGTTATCCAAGAGTTTTGGAATGAAATTATGTTGAGCATAGTTCTCAAAGTAAATGAATCAATTAAAATAATTGAACTTATAATGATATTGAATTAAAAATAATTAAAATTCTTTTCATAGACTGAACCGAAACTGAACTAAAAAATTTTTATGAATATAAGACTAGTCTTTTGTTAATAATAGGATCGAAATTAACTTAAACCGACTTGAACTAAATCAAATCAAAGAATTGATATATATATATAATCAATTAAAATTGAATAACCGAACTAAATTGGACCGATTTTTCTGTTCAATTCAATTCAATCCTTTATCTTTTTAATTATAATCTTATTTAGTTAATTACTAAAAGATTGATGATTCAGTTCAATCATGATATTTCTTAAAATATCGAATTCAATCATACCATGCTCAAGCCCTACTAAAAAAAGACACTACATAGTCTCATTTTCCTATAATGACAATAAAGTCCCAATCAACAAATTATATGAAAACTTGAGAAGAGGCACTTACGTAGTTATTTTGAATTGAAGTTTCTTTTTTTTTTTTTGTGGTAATTCTTAAAAGGGCAAAATGAAAACTTATATTAGATAATACAATATTAAAAAAAAAATTGGGAACAAAGATAATGATAGTAAGGTGTGTAGGGTTTTTTTATTTATTGATTGCACGGCAACACTTATATATATATATATATATATATAACTTTTTAAAATATTTTTAAATAATATAAGATATACACATTGTATATAAGTTATATTATTAAATAAACATCACAAGAACCAAAAAAAATTAAATATTAGTTAATATAATTTTTAATAGTTAATTATGAAAATTATTTATCAATCAACTTTATATACTGATAATTTATAATTATATAACAAATATGAATTAAATAAATAATTTCATAAATATATAAAATTAAAATTTGAACTGAATCAAACTGAAATTTGAAATTATCCAAATCAAATAAAATTGATATTTAAAATTATTTATTGTCATTTTTGAATATTTATAAATAACTGATTTAGAATCGAACTCAATCTCCCCTAATCAAAAATAATTATAATCACTAGAATGAGTTACTTTTGCCAACAAAATACAATCAAATTAAAAAAAAAATGTGGAAATTAAATATATAATAATTAATTTAAATGTATACGTAAAAAGCAAAGTGGATGATGGTATAATATCAAGTCCCCAAGTCCAAATTTCGTCGATATGCCCAGTAGGCTGAAATTCTTCACGTGAGAGGGGAAGTGATAGCGTGGATCTTACGCCAATTTAGAAAAATCGATTTCTTTTGACTTCATTTTTTGTTATTTTATAATATTCTGAAAGCTTTAAGGGACAAAAAATTGCCCCTCCGCCTCCAATCGTACACCTCCGGACATCCCAAGATCAAATCTCAACCGCAGGATGGCCCGACACAGGTGCCAAACTCTTCACGATAAGGGCAGTTTCGGAATTGGAAAAAGAAAAAATTGGAAACGCTTGTAGTCGATGATCATAGAATTTCACTCTTTTCAATTCATCTTCTTCTTATTCGTCTGCTCTTTAGAACCCCAATCCATCATTGAGAGCGAGAGACGGAGAAGAAATCATAAATCTTTGTCTTTTTTATTTGGCAGATAGATAGAGAGAGAGAGAGAGAGAAAGCAAATGTCAGGAGGCATTGCGCGCGGTCGTCTTGCGGAGGAGCGAAAGGCTTGGCGCAAAAACCATCCCCATGTCCGTGCAAACACTCCTATATCTTATGGATAATTACTATTTATTTTTTAATTAAAATTTTTATTTCTTATATTTGTTTGTGGTTGCAAAAATTTTATTTGAAAACAAAATTGTTTGGCGGGGTTAGGGTTTTGTGGCGAAGCCGGAGACTCTGCCGGACGGTACGGTGAATTTGATGGTGTGGCATTGCACTATCCCTGGAAAAGCTGGTGTAAGTTTTATCATCTCAATATATTTATATATTTTTGTTTGTTTGTTTGGTATTAAATTGGTATCTGTATTTGTTCATGATATGAAACGGTTTTTTGTCATGAGATGATAATCAAAGGAATTTGAAATTACATATGAGTGGTGATTCGGACGATGTGATTAGGTAATAGTAATTAATTTGTTGGTTATTTTATTATGCTCCTACTTATTAAGAATTACCAAAAAAGTTGAAGCTCGGACGCGGAACAGTAATTTAGTTTAAGTTCGGCCGCAGAGCAGTAATTTGCATTCTAATTATGTTAAATGGCCTACTCTTGGATAAATTCTGGTGAAAGGAGTATATGTGAGATGAATTGAAAGGAGTGTGGTCCTTTATAATTGCTTGGCTCATATTATTAGCTGAGGTTGCTTGCAATGTCTTTGTTTGATCTGGGTTTGCTTGGGTAGCAATAGGACTGAAGATGTATTAATTCTTGGCTGTGCTATTAATATGTATTAACTCAGTCCCAATCCTTATCAGCTATATGGACATTTCCTTCATTATACTCACTTGTGGTTGTTTCCCTCGTCTGAAGCTAAACCCTTCTTCTGGACTCCTGAAACTTGTACGTGTTCAATCTTTTGTAGCCTGCTCCTTCCTAACTATCGCAGTACCTCTCTGCTTTCCGCCTTCCTGCATATTTACTTTTTTTCTTTTCTGTCATTTTTTCAATTAGTATCCTTTATCTGTCGTACTCAATTTATAAAGGTTTTATCTCTTGAGCAAACAACATTTTGCAATATATTATTGTTGATCAAATTGTGTTTCTAGTGAAATTCTCTTCAACTTAGCAGGGCTTTTATGATCGTATGAGATTTTCATTGTATTTTTCTATTTCAAGTATCTTGTCTTAATCTTGTGAACAGCATGCTTCTTACTTTTTCCAATCCTCTTAGGTCTGAAAATTATGGGCCTGTGGATTTCAACTATGTTAATATTAAGCTTGCTTCTCTCTTTCTGTTAAACTTGCAACACATGGTCTCTACTTTATCCCTTCTAAATTATGGGAAATTTTCCTATAGCTCTATATTTTGGTTAGTTCTCGATCAGTGTTTGTTTATAGAACTCTATTATTATCAAAAAGAAAACACTTACTTATAGCCTGTTATACATTTATTGTTGGTTCAGTCCTGACCAGAGGTTGATTCTTTGTGTGACCTAATAGTGAAAGAAAATTCCTTCATGTTGTTCATTATTGGCCACATACTGGTGATTGCCTCTTTATATATGTCATTAGATATCTATGTATATAAACTCTCTTTCTAATATCCGCCATTAGAATATCTTTCAGAACTCTATCATAAGTATTTTCTAAATCACTATCTAAGAAGTCAGGTTAACAGACTGAACATATCATGTTGCAATTTAGAACTCAGAGAAAAATGAAAGTTCTTGCTGTTGGTAGAATTGTTTATTTCAAATGATTAAACTTGTGGAATTTGTTTCTTAATGCTTAATGGTGACTTGATATAATGAAATTATTTCCAGGTGCCATTTAGATATTCTATATTTTGTTAGCACTACTAAAGTAAAAAATAATATTGAAACTTGTATGTTGTGATGTTATGTATTTCATTCACTCCTCTTCTGATTGGTGCATGAAGGTGATAATTGGATGCTGGAATATTTGGTTGTGTTCTAACAGAAGTTGAGTGGATGTCTACCTTTAGTTCGCTTCGTGATATTTTTTTTTTTTTTGGGCTTTGAGCTTTGCAAGGGCGTACTTGATGATATGGTAGCGGTCACTTTCCCTTTTGTACAATGTATACTCTTTTGGTCTTTTTTCTTGTGCTTAATTTGTCATCTTTGTTGTTTGGAGAAGCTTGTTTTAAAAAGAACAAAAAGCTGTCTTTTACCTATTAAAGACAAAATCATTCTGAAAACTATTCTATTATGCAACAACTAAGCTTTGTTGATTTCCTGGTTTTTGAGGCTTGTTCTGGTTTGGATGAAGAATATCCAATCTAGACTTGAGGATTTTGTGACTGTTCCAAATTCCAGTCATAAAATTTAACAGCATATGAGGTGCACCTATTCTTTAGCCAGACTTGCTTTGATCATCGGTATGCAATTTCCTCCTGTTGGTTGCTGAAGATGATAAATCTTAACGGAAGTGAATTCACCCCCTCCAATGGCTGCATTAAGCTTTCTGAAAATAATTTTTTTTTTCCTAAAGATGAACCTATTGGTTAAAGATGGTTTTTACAATCCGTTCTCTTATATCTTCTGCATCATTTTTTTAAATAAAAAATTGAAAACTGTGAATTTTCCTCAACATTTGAAACGGAATGTCACTTCTATGAATTTTACCTCCATTTTCAATTGTATTGATTGCCACCCCTCTCTCTCTTTCTATCTCTCCCTCAATTTTGCAGCTTGTTAATGAGGGAAATTGGATTCTTTATAACCTGAATAGTGTCTCAAAGAAATATTTCTCCATTTCTATTTGGAGATTGTGGTGGAATTGCAAGTAGCTGAATTAAGTCTCCATTATGTTCACTCAGTATTCCATGATAACATTGATTGACTTTGGTGTACATCATACATTTCTGTTGGTAATTGTTGCTCTATTTTTTCTAGGAAACGGATGTCTTCAGAAATTGCAAAAGCAGATATTTGCTGAAAACTCAGTAGCTGCTTGCCTGCTTTCTGAGTCATCCACATTGTTTGATAAGTTTATTTCCCCTCTTTAAATTTTTCACCTATCTATTTTCATGGCTGAGCTTATTCTGGTATTATTGTGTTTCTGGTACAGTACAACTCAGTTACCATATTTATGAAATGCAAGAAGTTGTACCTGACAATTTGCCTATCCTAAAACCACAACAATACCAGTGTACAGGAGGTAGTGCCTCTCCCTAGGCACTCTATTCACTGATACAATGCTTCATTTTTTCTGGGGTTATTAGGAAATAAAACAAAATCCATCACATGAAAGTTTGATTTCTTCAGCTAACAATGTCAGGTTTAGTTCGAAGTTCGACTTGGGAAAAATAATCTGTCATGAGTTGGCTTTAAACTTCTGATCTATCTCTCTTATTGTTTTAGAAACTTCAACTCCTGTCACTGTAAAGGTAATCCGCCACTTTTCACCACCTACTGTTCCCTTCTTTTTCTTCCAGTTGCATTTCTAGTGGTAGTAAGGCATAAGACTTGAAGGCTTTTTTTTTTTTTTTGTTTGTGTGGTGGTTTAAGAACCCCTTTCTATTGGTCTTAAGTAATTGTTTAACATGGTAAGATATGTATGTATTGTATCATTTTATGTAATAATATTTTCATATCAAATGGATTATTGACTATATCTTTAATGATATTGTAGACTGATTGGGAGGGTGGTTACTTTCCACTTACACTCCATTTTAGTGAAGATTATCCTAGCAAGCCGCCAAAGTGTAAATTTCCTCAAGGTTTCTTCCATCCTAATGTCTACCCTTCTGGAACTGTGTGCCTCTCAATCCTTAATGAGGATAGTGTAAGTATCTTTTGTTGCATTTGATGAATGCTTTCCAGTTTTTTGGAATTGTATGTGGGATTCCTTTACTGCCCATGATAGAAGCGTGCTTTTGGTTTATGCAGGGATGGAGACCAGCCATCACAGTGAAGCAAATTCTGGTCGGTATCCAGGACCTTCTGGACCAGCCAAATCCTGCTGATCCTGCACAAACTGAAGGTTATCATCTGTTTATCCAGGTATGTGACCTCTAGGGAATGTCTGTTTTCTGGAAGTGTAATTGCACTTGTGAGGTCTCTGTGCATTTATCATAATATGGTGTGGCCGTTATTCTGTTATGAACTAAGACTTAAATATCACACTTTTGTTGTTAGTTTGAAGAATGGCAGTGTTTTGGTTACTTGCTGATATGTTGTACGCATATTACATACATTGGTAAAATTTTCTGCAGAAATTTCCTCATTAGGCGCTGTCATCGAACAGTCCCTTTTTTGTTGATCCTTATTGGGACAGCAAAAAGCACCTGATAAGTTATAATCTGTGTTTTGGATGTCAGGAAGATGTGTAATAATATAACCTGATAAGCTATGACTGTAAAGCAATTGGAATTAACTGGAAAATTTGCTTCAATCCTTGCAAAATTTTCACCAAGCATGATGATTTTTTGTAATACCAGTGTTACAAGGCGTGGAAAGTTTCGTTGTGTCCTCGTTTATTAAGAGAAGTCAGGTTGTTTGAACGAGGGGCTCAAACATGAATCCTTTCTTTTCCACTTATTATTTTTCATTTTTTCTAATGTTTGAGTTTGATTTAATGCAGGATGCTGCAGAATACAAGAAAAGGGTACGCCAGCAAGCTAAACAATATCCTCCTCTTGTCTAAATGTGAAAACTACCATCTGTATGGTTCTTGGTAACTGTGAGTTGCCTCTCAGTTGTGTAATATTAATCTAGCATTTGCTGGAAATTATTCGCACTTTGGTAATTTGCTAGTGGCCTGGCCTTTATGTGTGACTCCATGGTTGAACTGGCATTTCAACTTTACAGGTTTGGGATAAACTTGTTGATATGTTTAAGTATACCAGTCAGCCAGTGTTACAAGGTGTTTATATGAGTTAAAAATCTAACATTGAATTTTAAGTTGTTGAAATTTCTTCTGATGGGTATTACAATATATTTAAATTGGCAAGTCGGTATTGCCTACACTGTTGTCTTAAAAAAAATTGGATGATTTGCATGTAGAATGTGCAGACCAGTTATAAGAAAGTTTGATATTGTGAGAGAACTGCTTTATGATGGTCAGCTTTCCCTTGCTTAGCGCTTGTTTGTGGAGTTCAAAATTACGTTTGTGGACATGGGTGGGGGTCAGCAGCCAGCCTCCAGTTTTCTGGTGGACAAATTGAGTAATAAATACCTGTAGTTTTGATAATGTTGACAATTTCAATGATGGAAGTTCCTCGAATAACGTTGGTTGCGGCTTCATATGGTATTTTATTCAGGGTTCATTCTAGGAAAATTGATTCTGCTATTCCATTTCACACAATGTAGAACAAATGGAGAAGGGGGCGGCATAGAAGTTGTTACTTCGCATTCATATGTTAAAACTTATACATGAGAATACCTGAGAAATGAAAATTGATAAAGGAACACATGTAGATATGAGAATACTTGAGAAATGAAAATTGATACAGGAGCACATGAATTGAAGGTTTACGAAGACTTGGGTTTTAAGAAAACAGTGCAACTCTTTTATTAGGACTCTTTTTCTCAAAGTTATTTTCCGGAGTTTTTTTAAAGAGAGTCGTCCTGTGTCCGCTTCGGGTATAGGTATCTTTTGGTTGCAAGTCTTTCGAACTTTTGTTTTTTTGGGAGTATGGCATAGATTATTTTAGAGCCTTGGCACTTGATATTCGTTCGAGACATAGCGTTGTAGCGCATCTATTTCTTCTTATCCCAAAAAGTGGAGAAAATCAAAATAGAGAGAACAAACAACCATTTTTCTATGGGATATAGAATTCTCATTCGTCGCTTACTTTTTCATATTCATGTACTCCAAAACAACCTACTATACCATATTACCTCATTGGAAAATTCATATGATTGCCTTTCTCGACTTGGCTTAAAGCAAGATGATTCATTACATTATTTATTTGGTTTTTTTTTTGAAGAAAAAAAATCAATTCATTGATTCAAATGTCAGTGCATCAGAAATAAAAAGAGGAGGAACATAAAGTCACTCCTTAGGACTAGGCTAAGAACGAATAGCCTTAGCTATCAAATGAGCTAATTGGTTCGCCGATTGTTCCACAAAACATAGCTTATACATAGCTAAGTCTCTTAACAAGGAAAAATCTTGAATAACTAGTCCATAAGAAGAAAAATCAGGAGCAGGGTGTGATGAATCTTTATGGACTTCTAAGTAATCAGTCTTTACAATTGCCTTCTCCATTCTCAGTGTCTTGAGCCAAGATAACACTTCTCTATAAGCCATAACTTCCACAAGCTTCAGATCTAGAGGGCATTATAAAAACCCATTTTTTTCAGCAATGAAAGACCCGTTTTCATTACGAATAACAACACCAAAACTAACTTTCTGTGTATTATAGAATAGATAAGCATCTAAATTACATTTAACATAGGGAATAGTAGGCTTAGACAAAAAATTTTGTGCTATTAGCTTGCTAGAACTAGTTTGAATGGAGCTGGGTTGTTTAGCAGATTGCCATTGTTAAACCACAGTAGAGGCTTTAGCAATAACAACAATAGGTTATTGGATCGCCTTGTCCCATACAAGATCATTACGAGCTTGCCAAATTCCCCACAAAATAGTAGTAATATGAGTTAAGTCCTCCAAATTTCTTGAGCTACACAGATTGTCCCACCATGATATAACGTTAGGAACTTGCAAATTTAAAAGGCCACAAACAGAGATACTTCATACTTGTTTAAAGAAATTGCAATTAGTAAATAAATGGCACAAATCTTTCCACATATTTATTGCAAAAGGGACAAAGATTATAAACATCAACCCCCTTCTTTATGAGACATGATAATGTAGGAAGACAATTGTTGTAACACCTCCGTATGAAAATTCTTAATCTTTAGAAGGGCTTTCAAGAGCCATATCTTTGTCCAGTTTTGGGATTGATGCTGAAATTGAAATTAGGAAAATTCCTTATGATGAGACGATAATAACTCTTCATCGTGAACAAGCCTTTACGATTGATTTTCAGAAAAAAAAAAAAAAAAAAAACATCTTCAACATCACGAAAGCTAAGGGGAATTTAGAGTATCAAGTCAATGACTCTTTGGCAAAATAAGTCCTAAATCGAATCTATATCCCAAGCCATATAAGTAGGCATCATTAATGAATTGACTTTCTCATCCTTAAGGTGAGGAACAACATCAGTTTGAATGAGTGAATTATCGAAATCTTGGAGCCAAGGAGAACCGTAAATTTTTGTAGTAGAACCATTACCCACTCTTATCATGCAACCATCTTAAAGAATGGAGTGACCTACAAGGATACTCCTCCAAGCGTAGCTTGGATTAGGACCTAGAATAGCTTCAAGGAAATCCCTTGTAGGATAACACTTGGCTTTCATCACTTTCTAATACGAAGAAGGTTGGTTTTGATTCTTTATTTGCATGTAAAACACAAGTCCCAAGTTTCAATTCAAAGATCAAACAAGATAAATTCTTAAATCCCAATTAGATCTCTAAAAAACTTATTTCTAGTAACCTGAATTCTAAAGATTGAAGAGGTGTTAATCTCAACCTTAAATTAACTAAGTAATTTAAGACATAGATTAAACAAGTTTGTGAAATTATTAAGCACTCACTTAACAATCTCACCAAGTCCTTTCAAGAACTCAATAAGGGAATTAATCTCTCATAAGAAATCAAATTTATATTGATCATCAACTATCTCTTGCACGTTTTTTATAGCCCTTTATGTAGGTTTTACATTGTTTTTCTATGTAGGAATAAAAAAGGCTCAATTCTAATTTAGAAAATAAGAAACAATCCAAATAGGAAGATAACATGTCCTATTCAACTGCATAAGGTTTAAAACTCCTAAATAGGTGTTATTACAATTGAAGAAAGGAAAAGAAAAACTCCTAATTAAGTAGGACTTAACATTGGTCGAAAGAAGAAGAAAATGAAGAGAATGATTTATTGAGATCTTGTTAATCTTGGAAAGATATTTTGACTTGACTTTTCGAGTTTTCTAGTTCCTCTTTAGGACTTTTATTATTCTATCAAAAGATGTTTGAAATATTTTTGAAAGTGTTTAGAACATTTTTGTGCAAAATTTTTTCATTTGTGGAGTTGGACTTCTTGATTTCATTTTAAGGATCCATACATAAAATGAAAACACAAAAATGACCATTTTGCCTTTGTGAAGAAAATTATCAAAATAAGGCAAGTTCAAATATGACAGTTTCAAATATGATAGCTCCAAATATGACAAGTTCAAATATACAATTCCAAATATAGCAACTCAAAATATGGCAGGTTTTTAAGTTTTTGTGATGTCTTCCTCCTTTCGAAGGATATCTCCTTGTTGGATCCTTTCATTTTTTGTAACTTTAAGCTTGCCCTCTAACTTGGTTCATATCATACCCCATTTCTTCAAAAAGATTCATCTTTGAATCTTAGCCTATAAGAAAATAAAAACCAAGTATAAGAACTAATGAAGATAGATCTAAATCTAACTTACCATGTAAATTACTAGTACCTCCACCCGGATCAAATGCAATTTGCATGAAACCACCTACAGAAAGGTTAGAACACACCAAAGAAGTAGGAAAAGAATGAAAAATGAAAATAAAGTAACTAAAAGAAACCCTAGAAAATATTTTCATCTAGTATAGAGAAATACTAAAGCATCAATTTTCTTTAAAACGAAAACACTAGAAGATCTAAGTTTATTAAAACAAGATTTAGAAATCAAATAAGAACATGAAACATTAGAATTTTTGAAATCAAAAGAAAAATTTCTTCCTAACCAACACCTAAGGTAGAAAGAAGAATAAAATAATGGTTTACAAACATTAAAATAAGAAGAAGAACATTTAAAAATATAGAATCTTGAAAAATAAGAAATAAGGTCTTTTAAAAAGAACACACTTCTAAAATGAAAAGAAGACTTGTAAAAACTAGAAGTACAAGAAGTCAAACTCCTAAAATTAATAGAAGACAAGTTAAAACAGAATTTAAAAGAAATAAACATTTAAAATAAAAAGATTTCTTTGAAACACAAAAACATGAAGAAAAACGTTTATCACTAAAAGAGAAAGGATTAAAAAAGTTAAAATAATACTTAAAACAAAAAGAACTATGGAACACATAAAACAAACATAAACTTCTAAATAAGAATTAAAAAACTCTATTTTACACAAATTTGCAACCTCACTCTTCATCATAGTACCATCATCAATATTAAAAGTTAAGTTGGCTTCTTTGCTAGGTTCCTCCATTGAAAACCATTCTTCATAACCTTGCAAAAGAGACATAAAAGTACTATATAAAAAATTGCAAATTTCGTTAGTAATGCAATACATCCCTTTGAGCAAAAACATTATTATGGCTTTTTAGAAAGAATAGCTCTCATCACTATCTTTTCGCATAGATCTTCCTTTTTCTCACCCTCTCCTTTTGCATGCATATCTCTTGATTTTGGTGTATCCATTCTAAGCTCTTCTTTTTCCACTTTTTGTTCATATCTCTTATAGTTTTTCTCATAACTCTCCTTTTATCGCGTTAATTTTTTTCTTTCTCAAACATGTTTTGTCTCTTTTAAAACTTGTTGGTCCTCATAAATTTATTAAGGAGATAAAGAAGATAGTACAATATGCTTACCCCCAAAATAAACTCATAAGTATTAGAGAACTTATCATGTTTAGCTTTCCTATCATATTGCCATGGATGCCCCCAAAGCATGCGACTAGTTTGCATAGGTATAACATCACACAAAACCCCATCTTTATATTTTCCCATTGTAAATGCAATCCTAACTTGCTTGATTACCTTAATTTCCCCATTCTTATTTAACCATTACGAGTGGTAAGGTTTAAGATGTTTCAAGGTTGGCAATCCCATGTTTTCAACAAGATAAGTGCTAGTTACATTAGTACAATTATCCCCATCAATAATAACAAGACAAAGATTACCATCAACTCTACATCTAGAATGAAAAATATTTTTTTCTCTGCTCTTGTCCATCCTTAATTTGGGCACTTAAAGATCTATTTGTAAATAAAAGTTCTTTGCTACTAACAATATCAAGCTCATCATCACCAGGATTTTCCACGATTAGAAATAGCAAAACAAAATCACTCCATCATGTGTTTACACTAAAAAAGATGACATTCCCCTTGTATTTTACGTAATAAGGTTTTTTCCTCTTATGATCTCATACACTCTTGCCTTGTACCTCTCAAGATTCTTTTTCTTTAAGTTTTTTCAAGACTAAGTTACTTTATGTCAAGTGAAACTTAAACCAAACATGAACAAGTTAAAAACTAGTTCTTAAAACACTTAGAACATAAAGGAATTGGAAACAATACAATTAGTTGCAAAAATAAATTTCTAAAGACTTAATTGTAATCTAAGAATTTAGAAGGAAATTTGAAGTTGCAAATGGGTGTTTTGAACTCAGGAATATGTTAAGAATTAAGCCTAAGTCAAATGGGAATCAAAGAATTGAAATTGGCTTCTTTCGGTGTAAAACAAGTTATTATGCAATTTTTTAGTTTCCCTTCTTTCTTTCTTTTCTTTTTTTTAATTTTTTTACTTTAATTTTTTTTACCTTAGAAGCTTAAAACGGAATTGAAATGGAAAGAATTACAAAGAACAACTCAAAAATAATGCAAAAATAAATAGAAGCCAAATGGAGTAAGATTAGGGGTAAATTCATAATTTCAACTTTCCCTTGAATTTGAATGATGTGGTTTAGCTCTGGACACACAAGAAACACCAAAAAAGTGATTAGACATAAAAAAAAATGAATTGAAATGAGAAACAATGAAGAAATTGCGAGAAATAAACTAAAAATCAAGTTTTCTTTAATTTAAGAAAATTTTGGCAACTTCCAAATTTCAGGAATTTTTTTGAATTAAACACTTCCAATCCACAATTAAGGCCACAAGAAGGGTTAATTGATGAAAAAACACAAATTTGAATGGAAGAAAAACACAAAATCAAAGATTTTGTAAAATTCCTTAGTTTAAGGAATTTTTGCAAAGTGTGCAATTTTAATGGAATTTGAATTTTATTTTTGATTATATGGTTTATGACGATGAAACAAACTAGTTGAATGAAGAAACAATAAGAAGAAATGAATTTGAATGCAAGAATTGAGAAGAGGCTGAATTGGAGAAGAAAGGTGATCAATGCGATTTTGATGAACTAAGAACAATGCAAGACAGGTGATGAATGTGATTTTGATGAACTAAGAACAATGCAATAACAAGAAAATAAATACCAATGATCTTGAATTACCTTGGCTCTAATACTAAAGGATACAAATGAGGTTGGTTTTGAATCCTTATTCATATATAAAATATAAGTCTCAAACCTTAATTCAACATCAAACAAAATAAATTCTTAAATTTCAATTAAACCTCTAGAAAACTTATTTTTAGCAATCTGAATTATAAAAATGTAAGAAGTATTAATCTCAACCTTGAATTAACTAAGTAATTTAAGACCTAGATTAAATAAGTTTGTAAAATTATTAATCACTCACTTAACAATCTCACCAAGTTCAAGAACTCAAGAAAGAAATTAAGCTCTCATAAGAAACCAAAATTATATTGATCATCAACTATCTCTTACATGTTTTTGATAGCCCTTTATATAAGCGTTACATTGCTTTTCTATGTAGGAAAAAAAAAAGACTCAATTCTAATTTAGAAAATAAGAAACAATCCAAATAGGAAGATAACATGTCCTATTCAGCCGTATAGGGTTTAAAACTCTTAAATATGTGTTATTACAATTGAAAAAAGGAAAAGAAAAGCTCCTAATTAAGTAGAACTTAACATTAGTCAAAAGAAGAAGAAAAGGAAGAGAATGATATATTGAGCTCTTGTCAATTTTGAAAAGATATTTTTTGACTTGACTGTTTTTACTTTTCTTCCTTATATGTCGTTCCCTCCTTTTAACCTCTTAAGACTTTTATTATTCCACCAAATAATATTTGAAATATTCTTGAAAGTTTTTAGAACCTTCTAGAACATTTTTGTGCAAAATTTCTCCATTTATAGAGTTGGACTTCTTGATTTTATTTTGAGGATCCATACATGAAATGAAAACACGAAAATGACTATTTTGCCCTTTTGAAGAAGATTGTACAAATAAGACAAGTTCAAATATGACAATTTCAAATATGACACTCCAAATATGACAAGTCTAAATAAGGTAAGTTCAAATATGGTAGTTCCAAATATGACAAGTCCAAATATAGCAGCTTTAAATATGATAGGTTTTGAAGCTTTTATGATGCCTTCATATTTTCAAAGGATATCTCCTCGCTGGATCTTTTCATTCTTTGTAACTTTGAGCTTGCCCCTAACTTGGTTCATATCACTTTCGCAATAAGTATATTAGGAAAATTCATTAATCTCTAGCCCTGTTTATAAAGCAAAAAAAGGTTTAATTCATAAAGCTTTTTAAAGCTGAGTCTTCCTCTACTTTTATGAATACAAAGCTTGTCCTAAGACATCCATTTAACACCAGGATTAGAAGAATTATTATTTCTTCACCATAAAGCATTTACAAGGCGCTCAAGATCTAAGCAAACGCTAAGGGAAGATGGAAGACTAACATGGAGTAAGTTGGCATGGCTTGTATAGCACTTTTGAGAAAAATCTCCTTACTAGCCCTTGAGAGAAGTTTCTTATTTGATGCACCTACGCAATGCTTGATTTTATGCTTAATGTATGAGAAAATAGACTTCTTGTGTTGGACTATAAGCAAAGGTAAGCCAAGATAAGTTTCAAAGTCAAAAGCTTGACCAATTTATAGAATGGAACAGGCATCTTTATGAGTTTCCTCTTTAGTATTTCAACTGAAAATAATATTAAACTTCTCAAAATTAATCTTTAGATTGAGGCACCTTCATAGGTAGCAAGGCAATTTATTATTCACTGTGTTTCACTAAGATTAGCTAGAAAGGAGAGCAGACTATCATCTGTGAAAAATAAGTGTGAAATCGAATGAGCTCCTCTTGCAATTCTACAACCATGAAACAAACCTTTCAACTCATAATCTTGCAACAAAATAGATAAACCCTCCGCACAAACAATAAAAAGAAAAAGCAAAAGTGGGTCCCATTGGCAAAGACCACAGTGAGGTAAAAAAGGGCCAATCTCTTCCCTATTATGAGTAATAGTGTAGTTGATGGTTTTGACACAAAGCAGAATCAAATTAACCAAACGATAATCAAAACCCAACCTAAGAAGCAGACCTTTTAAAAGTCTTATTCAATGTGATCATAAGCTTTTGACATATCAAGTTTACGAGCAGCTTGATCTTTCTTTGCTTTGTTTCTTTGCTTCAAATAATGACCAATTTCAAATGTAATAAGAATGTTGTCTGTGATTAAACAGTTTGGCACAAAGGTGCTTTAAGAATCAGAGATAACATCTTACATTACCCGCTTCATATGCATGAAGAGCATTTTTTTTTCCCTTATTTTGTAGAGAAAATTGCACAAAGCAATCAGATGAAGATCAGTAATTTTTTCAGGATTATTCTTCTTAGGAATTAGCACAATAGAGGTAGCATTCAAACTAGAAGGAAAATTCATTTCATTAAGCTAAGAAAGGCATAAGCTTATGACATCGTCACCAACTATGTCCCAAAATTATTGGTAAAAATTGGGATTCATACCATTAAGCCCCAAAGTTTTGTTTGAAAACATTGAAAAAAACATTGACTTTGCCTCTTCAGGATTAGAGGGGTGCAATAACTTAAACATAATGCTTGAAAGTGACCTTGTGCCTAACTTTATTGAAAATGACACCTATATTATAGTCCCTTGATTGGAAAATATCAGTGAAATAAGTGAGAATATGGTTTTGAATACCTGAATTCCAATCCATGCAATTATCGTTATTGTCTTTGAGGCAAATGATAGTGTTTTTCTTCTTTCTATGAGGTGCAAACTAATGGAAGAATTTGGTATTGGCATCACCATTTAATAACCAATGTTGCTTAGCTTGCTGCTTTAAAAAAGGTCGTGTTTGTCCATGAGCATCAGAAGCTTGCGATTAAGAATGTCATACTCCTTTAAAGAATTTTGATCATAAAGAGACTTGAATTTGTCGAGTCATTTTTGCAACAATCAATATCTTTTGAGATAACCACCACCCTACTGTTGCAAATTTTAGACATAGATTTTGAGCTTTCATTGAATATTTAAAGAAGTGGTACTACTCTAACTATCTCGAACAACTTGAGAGCAATCTTCGTCCTTCAACTATGCATTTTTTTAAGCGAAAATTATTCTTCTTTTTCTGACTTTGGGTTTGAAAAAATTCTAGAAATAAAGCAGAATGGTCACAGGTAATTGTAAGGACATTAAAAATGCGACCATTACCAAATTTGGCACAATAAGAGAAGCTAGCAAGAGCTCAGTCAAGTCTCTTCTCCACCTGGCCTTCCAAACCTCTACTATTTTCCTGGGTAAAAGCATGGCCATTCATACCTAAATCATTCAAATTGCAATCCTTAACTGCTTTGGCAAAACCCTAAATTAAGGATTCATAATGGGGATGTCATCCTCATTTCTTACTTTGGCTTAGAAGATCATTAAAATCTCTTATTAAACACTAAGAGAGCTGTGAATGATCTTTCAAACTGCAAAAAAGATTTTAAGATTGTTGCCTGCTAGCACGGTCTGGAAACTCATAAAACAAGTGAGCCACCACTTAATTATACCCTCCACCAAAATGAAGACATTTATGTGATTTTGTGAAAATCAATGAGTTGGGCCATGTTTTTTATTTCTAAAACAAAGTAATTCCACCACCCAAACCCAAATTGTCAACAAAAAAACACCTTCAAAACCCATTTTGACTTAGAGCTTATCAACATGGGCTCTAACAACCTTAATTTCCATAAGAAACACAAAATTGGGCTTTTTAGAAGACACTAAGTTAAATAATTCATGAATTGTCTGGGAATTGCCCAAACCTCGATAGTTCCAACTTAACGTACTTATTGTGACGGGCAGGCCTAGTTGCCAAGTCCCGCCAGAATCAAGTTTTTTAGAGCTTGAAGTGATCCATCAATTAATGGGTCCTCAGTTATAGGCCCATCAATCATTCGGTCATCATTAGTTAATGCAATGGCTTCAAAATTTTTCATGTTCCATCATTTTGGGTCAACAACAATAATCCCTTCCGTCAAGCCACTATCTAAATCATTAGTTAAATTCTTTTTATGTTTTTATCCATTATCCACGCCAATTTTCATATGGAACTCAAGATCCTTATATCCACTTGCTTTCCTTTAACCTCATGAACACGTCCCGCTAATTGCCCCATTAATGGTGTCGTGGTTATGCCACCTTCATTACCAGGAAATGAATTAACAATGGTGTCTCTCTCTGCAGTCGACTTGATTTCATCACATTCAAGCAACCATCGAGCACCAATTGCATTAGAGGGACGTCTTGTAGGGGCTTTAAGCCAATTTCCATATGCAAAATTAGCAGGATCAATAGAGGAATCATACTCTTTATCACAAAAATTCACTGAGTGACCTAGTATACCATAGAAGAAACAAAAGGTGCCAAGCCTCTCGTACTTAATGTGATCCACATCCAATCTCCCCCTTTCTTTTTTATCTTCATTTACATGGTAAAGACTTGTTCACATCCAAAGAAACTTGAATTTTCATATAACTTTTCCAATGACCCCTAAAATTATTAGGATTTAATTCGATAAGTACCAATGAAATTACCAACCTATTTAGAAACTTTCTTTGACATGAAACCGCATGGTAAATCATAGACCTGAACCTAATATTCAATGGAGTTAAGAGTGACTTTTGATGGTTGCTCGCCTTCAGATATCCTTTTACATAAAAGAGATTGATTCTCAAATGACCATGGCCCATTTTTCAAAACATGTTGGATGTCTTTCTCATGAAAGAATTGAAAAAGATACAGATTTTGCTTCAATTCCTTCAACTTAAGGCCACAAACTGGTCTTCATACAACCGCTAAAACATTCTTCATACTAAAAAAATTGATACTCTTATTAGAGAGGAAATGTCCAACAAGAGCATATCGAAGATCCACTGCCTCTCCATCTTCTTCTCCTTCTGACCTAACTTCGACTCCATTTTCATCTTCATTATCCAATGTTATTTTTGAATATTGATTTTGAATTTCTTGCATGGCACAACTAGAACTAACCATGATAGAAAAACATCTGATATGAGAAAGCAAAGGAAAAAAATAAATAAAACTTGTCAGAAGACAAGGGGAATAAACAACTTTTCAAAGGAAAAGACAAACTATTTTTTATATAACTATTTGATAACGATAAATATAAAAATGGATATATTTTTTTGATTAAAAATCCTTAAAAAAAGTTGATAGCTATAGCGATTATTATCGCCATTAGCATTCCCAAATTATGACAGTAAAAATATTATCATTATCATCGATATAATCATTGCAATTCTATCATTATTAACATTATTTTCAATCTTATTGCTTCCTAATAAAGGTATTCTTTATTATTTTATTTTTTTAATAGAAAAAGAAATCGCAAAAATTTACAAATTATTTTTTCTTCTATCATTTTACAGTGTGTGTATATATATATATATATATATATATATTTAAAAGAAAGTAAAATATATAAAACTCATTGAAACATTAAGCTAATGGATTAGTAACAAAGAACATGATCCACAAAATGTGCATACTACCTCTTCGGCCCAATCAATTGCGCCTGAAAAACGGAACCCAAGCCTTAGGCTCCGCTACTGAATTCCTTCCAATGGATGAAAGCATGGCCGCGTATTACCCATCACAAATACCACAGCCGGGTCACTACCTTGCCTGCTACCAACCCCCCACCACCTCCACTACCGCCTCCGCCGCCGCCATATACCCCTCAGCCACAACCGCCGCCACCACCTCTATATGCAACGTCTGCCGCTCCCTATGCTACGTACGCGGCTCACTATCCCGTCCGTACGCTGTTCGTGGCTGGGCTACCAGAAGACTTGAAGCCGCGTGAAATCTATAATCTGTTTCGGGAATTCCCAGGTTATGAGTCCTCTCATCTCCGTAGCCCTACCCAGACTTCTCAGGTACTAACTACGTATTTGATTTTTATTTTTTTTTTTGTTTGAATTGGGGTCTCATCTTAGAATGCAAAAGCTAATCATTGGCTAACGATGTTGAATTGGTTGGTTTAGATGGTTGATTAAGTTATTAATTAAAATAAAAAATCAAAGTTCTGATTGGCGTAATTGGTTTTCAAGCTAGACAAATTTGAGCAGCAGTGGATCTTGGGTACTGATATCCTGTGATGGGATAATGGATTATTACATTTATCGAATAACTAATGAGCAAAGAATTCAATCAAACTTGTTGGAGCAGAAGAAAATTTTTTTTTTGGGGTCTAGGGAGAGGTCTGTTTTGGACATGACAGTCTAATGAGATGGAAATGAAATTTTTGATCTGAAAATTTAAGGAAAACGTAAACAGATTGGAGGAACTCTCTCTCTCTCTCTCTCTCTCTCTCTCTAACTGCCATAAATTATGACAAGTGTTGAGATGCCCACTAGTATGAATTATGTTTTAACGCTTTTCATCTGCTGAGAATCTGTATTCTAACACGGTCTTAGGGTGTTGGCAGCCATTTGCTTTTGCTACGTTCATGGATCAGCCAGCTGCCGTTGCAGCTATGGATGCACTGAATGTAAGAATAATTTTCCATGCTTATTACCGTAAAATTCTACATGTTGAAGAGTTGTTTTATGTGAAATATTGCATTTTTCTTTTATATACATGTATAAAATTTGTACGTGTAATCTGTTATGAACATATGGGAATGTATTGGCTGTTGTTGTAAATTACATCAGAGAATGGGCATATTTGCAAATTTTCATGGCAAGGCACTGGAAAGTTGATTTGTTTTTAGTAAAATAGTGTTGAGGTTAAGTGCATTACTTTTCATTCTTTATGTTGTTACAAGTTGTAGCTATATTAAAAAGCAATGTATTAGAAAAGCACTGTGAAGCTGCAATAGAGCAGACAATTTGGTGTGACATTGTCAGCTTATAGCTCTTGGCTGGTCTTGGTTCTGAACCATGATTGCAGGGGATGGTTTTTGATCTTGAAAAGGGGTCAACTCTCTATATCGATCTTGCAAAATCTAATTCCAGATCTAAGCATTCAAGGACAGGTTTATTGCTTGCTGATTGTCCTACTTTTAATTTCTGTGTTAATTCTATTCTTCATTTGAACTTATTTAAACTGCGTTTGTCTATTTACTGTTTTTTACAATTAGATGATGAATGGTCTGGCTTGGATAAGAAAGCTAAAGCTTCCCCTGTGATACCACAGGGCAGAGTTGATTTGGGTAAGACAGCTGTCCAAACCTGATAGACTGAATGGATATTCCCTGGGAAACTTCTTTCCTTTATTTTTAGAAAAAAAAAAATTGTCGGTCACATTTTCTGCACTCACTCTCATTAGTTGCGTGTTCTTCTACTATACTTGGAATAAAAATCAATTACTTAATTAATCACAATGAGGACACATTCTTCTTAAAGCTCACGTTGCACGTTTTGCACGCTTGGGCACTAGCAGGTTTTGGCAGCGTTCACTTGCCTGGAATGGGTAATTCTGCTTACAACACGATTGGTTATCCAACTGCACAAAGGTCATCTGCACTGCTTGAGCACATCTTTATTTGGAAG
>CATIWR010077685.1:0-10599 GCA_949677035.1 Omphalea diandra | reverse complement strand
GCCGTTTCATTGCTGTAGATAACAATCAAATCATACCCATCCTATAGTCATCAAAGCAAGAAAACTATACCCTTTTACGGACAAATCCGCAAACAGTCTGAAGCAGCAAGTATCAGATCCATCACAGGCCTATAAAACAATTAAAGAAATGATCCGCCAGTTAATTTATAACGGATATCTGGCTCGAGGGAAATTAGAAGCACTACAGTAAAACAAACCTGCCCCTTATCGATCCACAGATTCAACGACTCAGCTGAATCTCCCGTCAAACTACTATTAGCATGTAGATCGAAGGACGATCTATGAGTTAGAACAGAGCTTATAAATCGAGGAGAAGCCATAGAGATCTGAACTAGAAGAAATGTGCAGCACCTAACAGAGGATAGAGACATATGGGGGGAAGGGGTGGCAATCGTGAAATGGACGGTTGAGATTTAAGGAACATTGGAGAGATCGATGGCTGATAAAGGAACAACGTGGTTGATTTGGTGCCGTGCTTGACGGTGTACATGAGCTGTCAATGCCAAATTATAAATAATTTTCATTGGCCGGCCTCAAGAAAAAAAGGCTAGCGTTATCTTTACGAAGGTTGAATTTCCGTTATGACGCGACGTGGCATACATTGATTTACAAAATTAATTTTTCAAATATTTCAAAAAAAATAAAGAAAAAAGCTACCTATGAATTTAAGCCACAGCTGAAGACCTACAATAAAAATTTTTTTCACATAATTAAAATAATTATTAAATATATAAAATTATTATATTTTATATTTTATATTAATATAAATAAAAAGAATATTATAAACATAAATATAACAATATTATTAAAATTTATGTTATAAATGTAATTAAAAATATTTTCATCGCTCATATACATAATCATTGTAACAGTTAAAATATTAATATAATATTATAATAATATTTTTATTTATAAATATATATAAAATAAATTTAATGTATAAATAAAATTTTATTTTTATAAGAGAATCACTTATTATAAATCATATTTTTAGTTTGAAATTTTTTATACTTTATTTTGAGATTGTATGAAAACTTTTATGGTAAACATCAAAATTGCTCTAAATAATGTTGCATATAACTATTTATACGAAAAAAATATTTTGTCATAAATAAATTTCAATATTGAGTATTATCTAATCTTAAATTTTATTAATGATCCTAATAAAATATATACGTATCGTAAAATTATTTTTTAATTAAAAAATATTTTATTTTTAGCTAAAGAAAACTTTTTAATAAGAATACTTATTGTTTTTTATATTATCTCATGGTTATTTCAATATATATGATATTTCTACAAAAAAATTTATACCATTATACAAGTATGATAAATCCAAATTTAAATTATATTTATTTTAATTTTTAAATATTTAAAAATAATATAAAATTAACTTAAAGAGATAAATATTTTTATCCATTATTTCAATTATTTCAAATAATCATAAATTTTAAATATTAAAAGAATATTCATTATTTTAATTATTTTAAATAAACACACATTTCAAAAATTGAAATAATAATTAATTCTATAAAAAAATTATCTATCAAATTAAAATTTATAACTTCATATTATAATTATTAATTTAAAAAAGTTCTATACCTTTTATTTTTTAGGAAAGTTTTTCCTAATTAACCCTTTTATAAATCATATATTATAGATTTCAAATATCACATATTTCAAAATTAAAATAATAATTAGTTATATAAAGAAATATTATTCATCTAATGAAAATTTATGATATACGCTTTTATCTCTAAATAAGTTTTCTCCAGTTAGTCACTTTTGTATATAATATAAATAGTATATTATAAATTTCAAAAATCAAAATTTTAAAGATTGAAATAGTAATTAGTTATATAAAGAAATATTATTCATCCAATTAAAATTTATAACTTAAGGTTATTATTATCAATTTAAAAAAGTTTTATACTATTTTATGTCCAAAAAAAGTTCCTAATTATCTACTTTTCCATTTGTATAAATATGAATTATGACAGGCGATAAAGTGGCAGTAAAATTTAGACAGTGCATGCAACATTGTATAAGAGTGCTTAGTATAACTATTGATGTAGTTGATAGTTGATTGATAGTAAGAAAAATTAAAAACAACAGATAATAGTTGATTGATGTGTTAATCAATTGTTGTTAGAATCTCTTTCTATTTCATAAGTCCCTTCTCAAGCACTTGTCATCTTAGTACTCATGTGATAGAACAATGGTAGGATTATGGATCGAGAAGATCTTTGGGGATAAATGATAAGCTTCAGGCTACCAAGATTTTAGAAAGCCATGATTTATTTAGTAGAAGGTAATGTCTGTAGTAAGAGTTTTTCTGCCTTTGATAGGACATACCGAGTTCTTTATATAGAGAGCTGAAAATTACATACCCAAGAGATAAGATTGAATCAAATTACATATGCAAGAGATAAGATCAAATCTTATCTATAAAGAAAAGAAAGTAAAGTAAGGCAGATGCTTTACTGGCACACACACATAATGTTGGATGCACTTT
Source organism: Omphalea diandra (assembly GCA_949677035.1). Classification (NCBI taxonomy): domain Eukaryota; kingdom Viridiplantae; phylum Streptophyta; class Magnoliopsida; order Malpighiales; family Euphorbiaceae; genus Omphalea; species Omphalea diandra. Next base: position 8,063 of record CATIWR010077685.1, on the reverse strand, counting down.
TTTCTTTTATAACTGTAATAATAAAGTAAAATAAATACTCTATGTTTTATTGTCAAACCACACACTTATGTTTTACACCTGCTATATAAGAAAAACACATGGAATGATGTGGCCTTGGATACCAACTTTCGGTCACTTAATAATGGGCTCATGAGATAGTGACATGTCCATATTGTAGTAATCTGAGTTATCACTATTAATGGAGTCTTTCTTTGTAGGGTCTGATTTGTTATACTTAGTGTAACATGCATATGGATCCTGTGAATCTGATTTTGGAATATAGTCTTTATCAAGTACGTCACTTGGGAGACATGGTTGAGGTAGTGACTCATACTATGATTTTATGTCTGCCATTAATCCTTTGTGATAATCAGAAAGGAGAAAAATTCATGGAGTATCTTCTGATAAAAGAGGCCATATCTCTTTTAGAACATTTTTATTATACTTGCACATATGTTTTTAAAGCTCTCGAAACTCATTATGATGATCAAACACATCATGATTACAAAGCAAAAATTGATTTTCTCCATAGACTTGGAACATTGGCATGGGTCTGAATCCTGAAATGTTATGATTAACAAAACAGGGGCTATGAAATGTGAGAATGACTCTTTTTCCAAGTGCTAGTTGTCGATCACATTATTTAAATCATACATTACAAAAGGAGATTCATTGATCCAAAGATTGAAACCATTCAAAGAATGTGTTGCTCTTTTATTTCCATTAAATAAGAGCAAAAGTGATAAGGTCGAATTTCCACTACTATGGTATAAAGATGGCAAGGATACTATAGTAAAAAAAAAAAAAAAGCCTTTCTAGCCATTTCTAGTGGCAAGTTGTCTCCGTAGAGAAATCTAAGAAAGTGTAAACCTTAAGAAATGGATAGTTTAGATGAAAACCAAGGATAGTGAAGTCGGTTGGGCCAAATTGTCTTATGAGAAAAGACTGATAGGAAAAGATTTGTTTTTTGGCAAGTTCAGTGAGTTAGAGGTGTGTGGTAGGAAATTGGACTTTTGGAGGTGTCTCAATTTTCAAGTAGGGTTGTGGTTTTGAGGAAGAGGAAACCATGAAAAAAAGAGGAATGGTCTTAATTGGGTGAACAAGAAAAATAGTTTGTGGTTTGGATAAGAGATATGGAATAAAGTTCTTGTCTCCTTTTATATGTTTAACATCAAAGGTGCATTTACTAAACCATTCTTTCCATCTTGGTGATTGTGGATGAGGTAGATTTTTTCCTTTGAATTCCAACATTTTTAAATGATGAACAATCCATAGTGACAGTGAAGTGATGGCTCATAAGGTGGAATTCAAATTTTTTGTATTCCATTTTTTTTAGCAAGGATTTCCTTAAAAGTGAAGTGAAAATGGAGTTTTGAGTTTTTAAACCTTCCACTTGCAAAAACACATATTCTCCTTTATTTGTCTTATGCTTCAAGAAGAATAGCTCCCTAATAATGATCACTTGTATCTTTTTATAGTATCTTTTTTCCTGTTTAAAGAATCTGCAGAGGTGGCAAATTTTAAATCTCTTCTTTAAGAACCTTTACAGCTGTAGTTTTTTATTCAATCCATTGAGGAGGGTCTTTCTTTAGCATCCTTCTTAATGGTGTTGCTTTTTTGGTGAAATGGGGAATAAAATCACTGAGGTAATTTGTAATTTTAAGAAATTATTGGATTTATCCGTGAGAGAGATTCTTATATGGGAATTTCAGTAATTATGCTCTAATATAGGGTCCTGGCTTATACTAACTATCTTGAAAGATCATTCTAAGAAATTCAATTTCTATCTAGGTAATTTTTTGTGGATAAGAGTAGGACACTATAACTCTTTATAAGATCAGTAAATTGAGTGAGAACTTAATGATGAGACAACTGATATGTGGAAAAGAGTAAGATATCATCTATGTACAACAAAGCACTGTGCAAAACTAGTTCATAGATCTTGATCATTGCTTTTTGGAATAGCAATGGAGCAACTTTAAGACCATAGGGCATAACCTTCCATTGATAGTGCTGATTTGAAATGCAGAAGGTTGTTTTGTGTCAATCTTTTGGCTTAATTTTAAGTTGCCAAAGTCTTGTTTAAGATCAAACTTTGAAAAATATTTAACCTGTGATAAATAAGTGAATTAGGATGAGATTTTTGGAAGAGAAAATCATCATCATTTAAAAAATAATTTAAAGGCTAATAGTCAATGACCAATCTTTTTTTACATGAACTTGTTCAGATCTCTTGTTCACATAAAAGGCTTGACATACCTAATTTGAATTGGCTAGTTCAATTATGTTTTGGGCTAAAAGCTGGGAACATTCTTGACAGGCTAGGTTCAAAGCTTCTGGTGTCATTTCTGGGTGAGTAGCCTTTGTTGGGTTAATGTCTTCATTTTGTTTAAAGGGTAAGGAAATAAAAAAGTCTAGATTGGTCCATAGTGGGCTAAAGTATTTGGTTAGGAACTCATTGTGACTATTTGCAGGCCAATGGGTTTGGATATCTTGTTGAATTTAGGCAAAAGGTGGTGAAATTTAGGCTAAAAATGTTTGGGCCATAAACATAAAGGTTATTATGGTATAAGGCTAGAAATAGTTTTTAAACTTGAGACTTATAGGAAAAACTCTAAGCTTTGAGATTTTTCAATAGAGATCAAATCCAATAACTAGGTATTTGTCAAGTAAGGTGGACCTAAGGAGTTTGGTGTATATCTGACATCCTGAAAAGAACTAGATATAATGGGTGAGGTAGTTACGAGGCTGGTGTGAAAATTTTAACCATTAATGGCTTCGAAATAATGCTTGTGAGGCTTTCAGTACTTTGGCAAAAGGACTTTGAGATTAAGGATGAATAGATGAGCACCAATGTCTATAAATGTGACTCCCTTAATTGGCTTTGCATATTTTTCTGAAAAAATATGAACATATGCCAATGGGATTGGATGATCAATCTCAATCCTGAGTTAGCCTAGCAAATTTACAGGGCATGAAAGAGGTTGAATCAAGAAATTAGTTGAATGGAAAGGACCATTGTATTCCTGTTCAATCTTATCTTTTGACGAGGATGAGTCCTGTATTGGAAATATTGTTTCTAAAGACACATCATCAATAACAAAGAAAAGAAACTCAATATTTACATCTTCAATATCAACTAATGTAGATATTTGGATATGTTGGATCATTTTTGTAGCATGTTTTGGCTTGTTTGGACAATTTTTTACATAATATCCTTTTTTTTCGTAAAGAGAGCACGTATTAGATTTCTTCTTTCCTCTGTACCTTTTTTTTTCTAAAAAAATGCCTTTTCTTTGTTAAAGGCTTTCTAGAGCCATGAACTTCATTTTGAAGTAGTTTTTTCTTTCTTTAAGGGACAATACCATCTTTTGAATCTTCATTGCATTTAACAAGCAGATTGAGACATTTGCATGCCATCTTGAGAGAATGATCTTTTTGCTTGTTCATCATTTGGATTATCAACTTTTGTGTTCACAGAGTCTTTATAGAGCTCGCAACATTATCTGATAAAGTTCTCCTAACGAAAGATCATTCACCTTTTTTTTCCTTTTGCTAGATCAGACTCTGCATCAAAGTCACTAAAGTCTCAGGAAGATAAGTAATAAAAGCTTGCTTTAGATTAGGATTAGACCATCCACTATGATGGTAGAATTTCCTAAACATTCATTGAAAATGTAAATCCATATCTTTTTTTTTTTTTTTTGTAAGGAGTAACATCTCATCTTGAAATACTCTTTGAGACTTATTTAAGTATCATCTTGAATTCTTTCCATAAATTCATAATGAATGTTAACTAGAAAATTGGTAACATTGTTGCCTCCTATAAATTGAATTTTAATGTATTCATCCTTAGCCATGTACTAATCTTGTAATTTCCCCGTGAGTTTAGTAATAAATTCTTCTAGAACTTTTTTTTAGAGTTATTTCAGGCCGTTTCAATTAATTTTCAATCCAAACTCTGAATTCTTGGATTTTGTCTCTATAATCTATAAGAGAATGTCATCAAATGTAAACCACTATCCTGAAAAACTGAGAACATATGGTCTATGAGCTACTAAAGAATTTATCTCTACTTCATCTGGTGGATCAACAGTATAAAGAAGATTAGTGAAGATTGTTGTGGGGTTGGAGATGGCTTGACCATAAACTAAGATGGTAAAGGATCATTATCAAGATCTTCAGGAATATAATCCATTTTATTTGAAGGTTTTGATTCTAATGAAGAATCTGAGATATTTATTTGTCTTATGAAAGAGTCAACCATTGAAAAAATGGTACTGAAGGTGTAGCTTAGTCTAGGTAAAAAGTGATTGGATTCATCATTTTGTTTTTGGGAGGTTCTTCAATTTTAGAGGGTGGTTTTTCAATGGATTTTATAGAGGAAGACATTTGCATGAAGGTATGGGCTTTTGCAGAATGAACTTTTGGCTTGGCAAGTTCTAGAATAATGGGAAATTTTATTAATTTTAATTTTTTATTGAAAAGATCAGTGGATAGTCCCATTTTTTCTAACTCAACAGTGGTTGGGGTATATAATGGTGTTGGTATAGTTTGATAACATGAAAAGTAGGAATTCTAGGAAAGGGTGGATCAAAATGATCAAAGATTAGAGTAGCTGAAGTGTTTTTTTTTTTATGTCTTTCTCAATTTGAGATAGTTGATCCTTAAACCTTTGAATTTCTACAACTTTCTCATTGAAATCAGTAGAGTATGTCTTTTCTTCAATCATCCTCATTAAGTCATGATGTCTTTCCTCAATTTCAGACTGTAATCGAAGCATAAGAGAGTGAGCATCCTTTTGATGTCCTGAAAGTCCTGAATTTGTTTGGTGTACCTGAATAGAGACTTGCTTAACCTTTGTCTCTATCTTTTTGAAAAGACAATTTTATGCCTAAGCATTTCAATTGCCAATTCAGAACAACCTTAGTCGGACTGATTATGAGAGATTATCCTTTTAGGGTATACTGCAATAGGATTTTTTTATTGTTGGCATACTCCTCACCTAAGCCATTGGATTTGTATGATCAATTAGAGGTGGAAATTCTTTTTCATAAGTAGAATGAAAGGTCTGATACAAAAAAATTAGAGGTAATGGTGTGGATGATTCTAGTGTTGAAATGGGAAAAGAAGTGGATTCTTTCTTCACCAATTTTAAGATTTGTTTATAACAAGGTAAAGGTGGTTTAGGTTTTGGTGACATTTTTTATGGTAAAGATGGAAGAGTTGATTTAGGTTTAACAAGAGATAACAAACTGGGTCCATATTGTACAAAGAAATCATATTTTCTTGAAGATTGTCTAAGAAGACCAAAAGGATCATTGTATTCGTATCTTTTTTCGTAATTAGTCTAAGAACAAGTTCCAATTTGGATTTTTCTCTTAGACTTTCTGAAAAATTCTTCATGATCTAGAAAATCATAGTAACAGTCATCGCAATAACATATATCAAAGTATCAGTGTCTATCCCTTGCAAAAGTATAAACTGACTTTACATCTCCTTGCAAATGGGCAATAGGGACATCTTCTTCTGGATGGTATGGACTTATCATGAACTGTGTAGAGAAAACTGAAGGAGTTGAAGAAGAGAAATAAGAGGATTTCTCAAATCTCGTTTCTATTGTACCATTAAGTTTCCTTTAAAAGACTGGTTTTGTAGATTGTACTAGTTGAGTGTTTTCATGAAACTTCTTATATCCAGTCACCCATTTTTCTAGTAAAAGCTGGAGAAGCTATTGTCTTATAATTTACTGGGGACATGAATGCTTGGTTGGGGCATTCTAAGAATCAGATACAATAAGTAAAGCATCATTTGAATGTGGCATTGAGAGATACATAGAATGATTTTGGATTTTATAGATCATTTGATAATAAAGAGTAGCTACTGTGGTTGAAGCTACTTGAGGGGCTCTAGTAATTTGAATATGGACTTTTAAAGCTGACAATACATTGGGATCATCAAAAGCCAAATTAAAATTAAGGTAGAAAGAAAATGCATTTAGAGATGTTTCTACGGTGCCAATAACAACATCTTGGTATCGTAGGTATCGAGTATCTAGAAGAGCAAGTTTTACAAAAACAGGTAGACCCTTTCTTCCATGATAAGAAAGAACTAGTCTTGTAACACCAAATGGATATGAGTGTATCCTTGAGAAGTCCATTGATGGAGGAATTTCCAAGGAAATGAACTATTATTCTCCAGTGGCTCTTACTATTCATTAGTCGAAACTAGAAGACTGAACATATTCTTTAATGGGTCTAGAAGGTTGTATGATAAGAGTCTTAATTGAGCGAGTCCATGATCCTTTTTATTTAGAGAAGTCATCATAATGGTTCAAGAAATGAGCATTAGTATCTTAGATTTTTTGAGATTCTGGGATATAACTTAGCTTATAAAAAGAAGTCTATTTTATTATAAGAGGTTCCTTTAACGATAGAAGGAGGAAGAAGGGTAATAGTCAGTGAGTGGTAGAAGTGTATTGAGAAGAAAAGGTTCCAGGGGTTGAAGTTTCCATGGATTGAATTAATAACCCACAACTTACTCATTTATTTACCTAAGACTCCTTTTAGTAATAAGGCTCTGATACCAATATTACATCAACATGAATACATTTATGACTAGCGCATAAACTGGACATTTCATAAGCCCTTTCTCAAGCATTTGTCCTCTTAGTACTCATATGATGGAACAATGGTAGGATTATGGATCGAGAAGATCTTAGGGATAAATGATAAGCTTTAGGCTACCAAGATTATAGGAATCCATGATTTATTTAGTAGAAGGTTGTTTTTCAACTCAATTGATTATAATTAATATAAAATAAAAATACTCTTCTAATTTTTTTCTTAAAACTTCTTTTATCTATTGATCTGTAGTTTAAAGAAGACATGCATTTACTGTATTAAAAAAGCTCGTAAATCTTCTTACATTTATAATAGATATTCTTCATTATTTTTTCTTAAAATTGTTTTATTTATTAATTATTTATATAGAAACTTCATAATAATGAATTAACATATAAAATTATTTGCACTCAAAATATTTTTTGGCCAGCCTAAATAATTTTAGTCTAGTCCATTAAATTTATTGTTAAATTAAATAATTTTTATTCAATAAAAAACAAATAAATAATTTTATTTAATGAAAATTAAATGAGGATTATTACTTTGGAGTGAGGATATAATCAGACAGGTAGTTTAAAGTTACAAGGCAATTGGAAGAAGTGGAAAAAGACACGAAAATAGTTGCTTAAAGTGACTAAAAAATAGGAAGGAAGTTAAAATACATGGAACACCAGGCTGAAGGTCAAGACATAGAGCACCAATCTACTAATGAACTAAGTAATTGAATGGAAGACATGGAGCACCAATCCACTAACGCACTAAGTAAATAAATGGAAGACATGGAGCACTAAGCTGAAAGTAGAGAACGCAAAAATCGTGTTTGAGTGCAAGTTACTCCTTAAGACTCTATAAAAGGAAAATCAATCAATAGAAAAAAGACACATACAATCCTGCAGACAACACTCGAGTTAATCAATTCTGCAGACATTCTGTCAGTCAAATTCATAGCTCTTTAGCTAAATTTTCTTTGCAATCAAGCTTATTATAGTTGTTTTTTATTTTTTCATTGTCAAGATCATTTAGTTCATATTTATTTCCATTACAATCACATCGAGCATTCAGTACAAAGCAATTTCGTTAAGATTTCAAGCATTCTCTTTTTAATTTTCATTATTGTAATCAATTACTATTCTTAATTTGCATTCAAGTCTTTAGTTCTATAAACAAATCCAAGAAAAATATGGTAAGGGAGTTTTGGGATTCAATTGCCTTTTGATCTAAAACTTAGAAAGCACATTTTTTTTTAATGGTTTGTGTACCTCACACACATGGCATGCCTAGATTCGTGAAGAAAATTTATGATTAAACATAATTTTTACACGTTTAGTGCAGTATGTTCTATATGGTGTTAAAGACTAGAAGGTTTACTAGAAAAGATGTTATGGTATCTTAAGATGTTCAAGTCGTTGCTGAAGAAATAGGGCACAAATGACTTATTTC
>CATIWR010077683.1:0-27788 GCA_949677035.1 Omphalea diandra | reverse complement strand
TATGAATATTTTTATATCTTGTACTGTAAATTTCTTATTTAGTGTTTATCTTTTAATTGTAATAATTATCATAATTATATGCTTAATTATAGGCTTGATTATAGGCTTAATTATATGCTTAATTATATACTTAATTATAGGTTTGATTATAGGCTTAATTATATGTTTAATTATAGGCTTGATTATTAGCCTAATTATAGGCTTGTATGCCAGGAAAGTAGGTCTGTATATAAGGTTTGTTCTCTGCCTTTATCATATATACATGTTTTCTAAAATTCTTCAAACTCTTTTATTCTTCTCATTATTTACAGGATGTGCATTTGAAGATGACATTAAAGCAATTTTAGAATAATATGAACGTATTGTGTTTACAAGATTGAGAAGGAGACTAAAGCAGATCATCAGTTTATGAATTTGTCAATTCCTTGTGCAACAAACTATAGGATGGAAAAACAGTTCATAAATGCCAATACAAACAAATTGTTTGCCCCCGTACGAATAGAACTGATAAGTATTATGTATTGTAAGGCTAAATTGATGAATGAAGCATGGAAGAATGAGAAAGTTGATCTGATGAAGGACAGGATTTGTATCAATGGGTAGGTTCATAGGCCTATTTTCATTGTGAGATTTAAAAAGAAAGGGTGTTTGGTCACATTTGACTATAAGATGTTTGAATTCAAGGGCATTTTATGTAGACATTCATTTCGTATTTTATGTATGTATGAAGTTAAATGTGTGCTAGAGTGTTACATACCAAATGGATGGCAGGATGATATCAAATAGGTTCATATTAAGGTGAAAATAATCCCATATAGTGCACCATCACCTCCAAGTTTCTTAAGGGGGAGGGAAACATTGGTATTTTGCATATAGTGTCATCAAATATATAGAATTAAATACTTTTGAGCCAACATACTTAAATACCATACGAAATTTGTGAAAGATTGAGTGTAAATCAGTCAACCTATTCGTTAGAATTAAGTCCCCTTTCGCCCTTCATATGGGAACAACAAAGTGTCCATTATCCTACGTGCGCACTACAACTTGATCTAACATCTCATGGCCATACAGCAGGGCAAAACCCTGTGGGATGACTTCCGACTTTAACATACCATCATTTTTCAGAAAGGACAAACATATAATCCATTTGCAACTAAAATATTCATTACACTTGATAAACTGATTCCATATGTTTTAAAATAAGTTTTAAATTTAGGCGATTTACTTCAAACACATTAGGTCACAACTCGGTTAAATGTAAGGAAAAAGATTATCATTTCAACAAATTGGTAAATGAAAAATACACACCATACTTCCGTTGGCTATATTTTCCATTAATATCATGGACAGAAAGTGAAACAAATACATTATTATACGTTTTAGTACCACGTTTTATTTTAAAATAAAATCGAAATTAAACAAAGAATGCCTTATAATGTAGATGATTCAAACGTTGTAAAAAGTAGTAATTATAAGGGTACAAAATTCGTTTTTCATTATGGAAAATTGTAAGGCTTTATAATCTAGAAGAGATAGCATTACACCCAACTAGTGAACCTTTTGGAAATAGTAAGCAAAAAAATCCCTTTATTATTATCGTGACATCCATTATTTGGCACAATACACAAGGGGATGAAAAAGATTGGAGTACATTACCAGTGAATAACCTAAGTTTTTTTTTTTTTTGGATCAATTGAGTTATGGTAAAGTATGGTGATCAAATATTGCAATAAATTTTCATAAAGAGAGTAAAAATTCACCACATTTGTAGAATAATATGAGCATGTTGTGTTGATAGGATTGAAAAGGAAACTAAAGTAGATAATCGTTTTATGAATTTGTCGATTCCTTATGCAACAAACTACGAGATGGAAAAATAATTTAGAAATGACTATACAAACAAATTATTTTCCCTCGCACAAATAGAGTTGATCAGTAGTATGTATTGTGAAGTTGAATTGATGAATGAAGCGTTCATGAATGAGAAAGTTTATTTGGTAAAGAAGAAGACTTGTATTGATGAGTAGGTTAATAGGCCTCCTTTCATTGTGAGATTTAAAAAGGAAGGATGTTTGGTTAAATGTGACTCCAAGATGTTTGAATTCAAGGGCATTTTATGCATACATGCATTTCATATGTTATGCATGCAATGTGCCAGAGTGTTACATACTAAATGGATGCAGAACGATATCGAATGGGTGAATATTAAGGTGAAAATAATCTCATATAGTGCACCATTACCTCTATCCATTGTGAGAATGAAGGAGTTGGAAACATTATTTTATGTAGCAGTAGATTATATAGTTTAGGACAAAGAATGATATAGGGTGATGTTACAAATTCTGCAAGATGTGAAGGTACAAATAGGCATAAGTGAAGTTGGTTGTCACAAAAGTTTGAGTGAAAATGTTTAGAATGTTGATGAACAATGTAATGCTAATTGTAACGAAAATGATGAACAAAAAAACCATATTAATAAATAAATTAGAGATCCCCTACTTGTACCCGAGGCTGTTCTCTAAAAAGTAGTAAAAGAAGCAAAATTGTTGTGCCCAAGCATTTTAGAAGATAAAATTTGGCAGGAGTAATGAGCAAGCATAATATTGGTGGTTTAATGGGAAGTGTGTTTGAAAGCAATGGTACTAGTAAGGTGAGTTTATGGTTGGAGATAAAAAGTGTATATATTACATATTCATGTATGAGATAAGGCAGAGTTATTCAATTGGTTCTCATGGTTGAATTAACATTTGTATTTATTAAATATTATGTAAGGGCAGAGTAGGTTATATGTTAATGGTGGAGTTAATGGTGTGTGGGAGAGATATACAAAATCAACAATTACTGTTAGTTATTATGTTGTTGTTTTACAGGAAATTGAAGCGAGATTTTTTTTATTATTTTTTGATATGATTGGCATGTATGTTGTATGAAAGATGGAAGCATAAATAGAAATAGATGTACATGGAATAAAAATTTGTAATTAGGGCATATATGGGACTACACATGCATTTATGAGTATTATGTGTATATTTGTTTTCAGAGAGCTATAGTGGTTATATGTGATGGATGGATATTGTAGCATTGTTATTTACAATTATTTATTGATATTTTGAATTTTAAATGAAATTAATCCGTGTGTTAGATAAGAAATGAGGTAGAATCACAAAGGGAGGAGTAGTGACGTAGCAACAAGTGGAGGCTTTATGAAGCTATTAGGTGAAATTTGTAGTGGAGGAATTATCAAACAAGTAAGGGAATTGTAAGTTGCAGTTGGAAGGCAAGTTGTTAATTAGATCTAGAATTTTGCCTTTTTGCTTTGACTAATTTGTAGAGCTTTAACTACATAGTGTGGCAATTAGCATTAAAACTATTAGTTCTAGTAACAGTTAAGGTGTTGTGGAGAAAAAAATGATAATAAATAAAGCACTTGATAATAATATTTATTTTGGGTTGTCCCCCGCAGTATAATGACTATGGTTTGGAAAGGAAGTGGTGAATGTGTAGTAAGTGTCATAATTGAAACTACTAAATTGGGTTTTAGTTGTTGATTTGTCATGATATATTGGAAGCCATATTGATGGAATTATATATTACTATATTTCACATTAAATATTGTACTTAAGGGTATAATTGCGGTGATGCATGTAAAGTACTGAAGGATGAAAATAAGTGTTGGATATCTTATTTCCTGCAGTGATGCATGTAAAGCACTAAAGCATCAAATAAGTGTTGCATATCTTATTTCCTGCCGTGATGCATGTAAAGTACTGAAGGATGAAAGTGTTGCATATCTGAATTCATTTTTCTTGTACTGCTTGCATAATGTGTGTGGTGTTGAGTGAACAATAATCAGTAGAACTGAATAAGTAATTGAAGATGTATGGTTCCAAATGATTGATGTGCAATGGTATGTTGTTCATTGCATAATTATGCTCACACATATGCAAACACGCATGCACACGCACATATATATCATTATGAATTTATAAACATCTAAATGAAGCACCAGTGTATTGTGTGTGGTTATGCATATGTCATTGCACACTACTCGTTTGGATTGCATCTCCACCCTCGTTATCACAACCATATATGCAGGAGACATGACACATGAGCATGCGTTATAAATGGTAAACATGTAGTTTTTGATATGTATTATTATATAAACTAACTTGCTAACGACTCGAAAAGTGCTAATAGCCTGGTCAAATGGAATGGTCCTGAAGGAAGGCCTCCGGCTTTTGAATGATGCAACTACCTGTACCCTTAGTTCGACATGGATATTAAAACTGTGTCGAGGGTAATGGTACGAGTGGCGTAAAGGGAAGTATGGACATTCTTTGCCTCTAAGTGCCTTAAGGGAAGGGGAACATAGGTATTTTGCATATAGTGTCATCAAATATGTAGAGTTGAAATACTTTTAGGCCGACATACTCAAATAACATATGGAATTTATGAAAGATTGAGTATGCATCAATCAACCCATATATTAGTATTATGTCCCATTGGCCCTCCATATGCAAAAAATAAAGTGTTCATCATCCCAGGTGCGCATTACAACTTGATCTAGCATCTCATGGCCACACTGCTAGGCAAAACTCTGTAAGATGACCTATGATTTAACGTACCATATTTTAAGAGGGCCAAAGATATAATCCATTCATGAACAAAATATTCACTACACTTAATAAAATGATTCCATATGTTTTAAAATAAGTTATAAATTCAAGCGATTTACTTCAAATACATCAGTTCATAGCCTGTTCTGAATGCAAAGAAAGAGATAATTATTTTAGCAAATTGGTAATTGGAAAATACACACCATATATTCATTGGTTATTTTTTCCATTGATATCATTGATAAAAAAGCAAAATGGATACATTGCTATGGGTCTTAGTACCACTTGTTATGGTAAAATAAAATCTAAATTAACTAAAGAATGTCTTTTAATTTCTCCGATTCAAATATTGCAGAAAGTAGTAATTATAAGGGTACAAAATTTATTTTTCATTATGGATAATTGTAAGGCTTTATGATATAAAAGAATAGCATTAAACCTGACCAGTGAACCTTTTAGAAATTATGAGCAATAAATCCCTTTATTTTTATGGGGACATCCATTATTCAACACAACACATAGGGAAAAATGACTGGAGTACATTACTAATGAATGACCTAAGTTTTTTTTTTTTTTTTGATTAATGAGTTATGGTGAAGTATGATGGTCAAATATTGCAACAAATTTTCATAAAGTAAAAAAGTTCACCCTATTTATAAAATAATGAACATGTTGTGTTGATGAGATTGAGAAGGAAACTAAAACAGATCAACAATTTATAAATTCATCGATTCCTTATGCAACAAACTATAGGATGGAAAAATAGTTCAAAAAAAATGCTTATACGAACAATTTTTTTTCCCTCATACGAACATAGTTGATCAATATTATGTAGTGTGAGGCTGAATTGATGAATTGAGGATGCATGAAGGAGAAAGTTTATTTGGCCAAGGGCAGGATTTGTATCGATGCATAGGTTTATAGGCCTACTTTCATGCGAGATTTAAAAAGGAAGGGTGTTTGGTTAAATGCGACGGTAAGATGTTTGAATTCAAACACATTTTTTGCAGACATGCATTTCATATTTTATGTTTACACAACGTTGAATGTATGCCAGAGTTTTACATACTGAATCGATAGCAAAATGATATCAAATGGGTGCATATTAAGGTGAAAATAATCCCATATAGTGCACCATTGCATCTTGCCATTGTAAGAATGGGGGAATTGAAAAAATTATTTTATATAGCAGTAGTTTATGTAGTTGAGGATGAAGAATGATATGGGATGATGTTCTAAAGTTTGCACGAAGCGAAGGTACAACTAGGCATAAATGAAGTTGGTGTTGACCAAAATTCAAGTGAGAAAAGTTTGAATGTTGATAAACAATCTAACGGTAATTGTAATGAAAATGATGAACGAAACAACCATATTAATAAATAAATTAGAGATCCAACCCCTACTCATTCTCGAGGTTGTCCTCCAAAAAGTAAAAAGAGAAGCAAATTTGAGATTGTTGTGTCCAAGTGCTTTAGCAAAGAAAAAACTTTTGGTAGGAGTAATGAGCAAGCAAAATTTGGGTGGTATGATGGGAAGTGTATTTGCAAGTACTGGTACTGGTAAGGTGAGTGTGGTTGGAGATAGCAAGTGTATATATTATATATTCATTGATGAGATAAGGTAGAGTTGTTCCATGGGTTCTCATGGTTGAATTAACATTTGTATTCACTATGTTATATAGGCAGAGAAGGTTATCAGTTAATTATCACTTTTGCTGAATGTCCCTCAAGGTGAGAGTTCTTTCATTTAAATACAGAAAATATTTGATTTACATCCCTAAAAATTTGCAATATATCCCTAAAGATCTGCTAAGAATCTGCTATAATATCCCTAAAAATCTACTACAAAAATATATATACCATAATTACAATATATCCCTAAAGATCTGCTATATATTTTTAAAAATCTGCTATATATCCCTAAAAATCTGCTACAGAAACATATACACCATAATTACAAAGATATATATAATTATAAAAATAAATAAATAATATGTCAACTATGCTAATAACCTGAAGCTCAACCATGAATGCCAATGAAGAGTAAAAGTTTATGCATTTTCCATCTTATGGACAATTCCTTTGTAATAACCAATAGAAAGCATGTTAAAGTTGTTCTAGAAGGCTAGTTTATGTTGGGGGTGCATTCGGGACCACTGATTTTTAGTTTTTCTTTTTCGCTGTATAAAAAATGCTTTGACAATTATCTTATTTCTTATTCGAGATAATTGTCAACTCTGAACTAATATTCAAGAAACCATAAAAGAAGCTTTTCTTATTTCTGTTTCTCCTCTTTCTTTGACAATTATCTCATATCAAATATTTTATGCCTCTTCCGCCATCATTCCTCTGACTCTTTATCTTTTTCATATTTCATTCACAATTCATCTTCAATTGCTGTCTGTCCACCCAATGCACAATGGCCGTTACCTTGGTTGATTCATCATTTTCATCTAATTACCAAAGTTTTTCCTTTATTTATTGCAGATCCTTGACTTTGAACAAAAAATTAAAAAATTTCAACTTATTTTTCCCGTGAATTTTCAACAAGTTATGAGTTATGGATTGAGTGAATGCAGTGTTTAGAAGATTTGGAGATATGCCTATGTTGAGTTTAAATTAATTTATAGCGATTATGTATTGATTTTGGTAGGATGCAAATGAATCCCCTGCTTAAATATGCAGATGAATTACTGACCTGCAATTTTGTAGGTGATTGTTGGGTTCTGGATATAAGTCAAATAAGTAAAAGGAGAACTGGCAAGGACAACGGAAAGAAATGGGGAAGGGAGAATTGGATAAAGAAATAGAGGAGAAAATAAGTGAAAAGGAATGGTTTTGAGCTTTCAAAAAAAAAAAAAAAGGCACTGACCACACCCTTAGAATAAAAGAAAGTTGATTTCCATTTCTTATTTTTTGACCAGAAGGTTCTATTTTCTTATTTTCTCAGAAAATTTCTTCAGAAACTGGCCTAGCGTTCTATAAGTTAACATGCCTTTATGTTTTTTATCGTGTTTTTTTCCTTTTTCCTTTTCCTTTTTTGAGCGCTTGGGTAGGTCACCTCCTAAATAGCCTGACCATTACCAGTAGGCTAAGATAATGGGTTTCTTTGAGCTTGTTTGATGGGGAGCTACTAGTATGTTGGGGGTATTAATGGAATGTTTCATGGGTGAAAAATGCAAATGGTTTGGAAAACAGAAGCAAAAATGGAAATGGTCCATGCTTAACAAGCAAACTTGTTTTGGCATCACTTCTAAGGTTGATTTCAAAATGCTATGGAAAGCAAGATTGCTGGAAAATTTTTATTTCATTGAGATTATGACTTGAAAATTGAAACATAGATACATATAAATTGAGAAGTAAAACATCACTGCCTATCTCATTCCAAAAAATGATGTTAGCCAACATACCCTCTGAATCCTCAAGTTATAAATTGCAGTAAGAAAAGCTAAAAGTTATAAATTACAGTAAAAACAGCTAAGTATTTCAATAGACGTGAAAAATATGACTCTACTAACACTAGAAAGTAGTACATGTTGTCTAAATGTACCCTATATGAAACTTAGAATGCAATTGTAAGCTTATAGTCCTTCCTTGAGCTTTGTGTCATTTGCATCATTAATTCTTCGTCTTTCTTATTGTTTGAGATAATGTTCGTCCACTTCAAGAAATGAACAATTCTAGTAAATCATAACAAAAATTAGTAGCAAATAAAAGTAAAAATTAGGAAAGCACAATAACAGTTTCTATTGTTAATAAATTAAAGACTAAGTAAACTACCCAACATGAAGATTTGTGTGCTTCTTTGTGTCCTTTTCTGTGTTTAGCTGTGTTGACTCGTAAATTAATCATGATACTGTTAACCTTGTTGAAAGGTATATAGATGTTTTGTGTGTGTGCATGCATATAGAAGTAATGCCAAAATGGTTTTGAATTTTATTTAAAATACTCATACATTTAGATTTTCAATATTTTTTTTGAAGAACAGTCCCCTTTTAGTTGATCATGTTGTGTAGGGTTTTTGGTTGTCATAGTGGTTGAAAATTTTGAATGTTGGCTTGTTTTCCAATCTCTAGAATATTTTAGGCCTCATTTATAGATAAGCTTGGCATGAATATAACTTACGATTTGTATAATATGCTCTTACTTTGTGGGTTGCAGCTGTACATAAGATTTGTCAAGTAGGTTCGAGACTAAATCTACCTGTTTGGTTTTTTGTTAATGGATGTCATAGTTTTAACATTTTGTTTAGGACCTATTATGTTTTTGTTTTATTAGTTATGTAAAGTAGTTCTGTTAGGGGAAAAAGAATGGAAATTGCTATGGTGAGAATAGATTATGCTTTTAGTCTAATCAATGTACTAAATTTTATGTGGGAAGAATGAATGGAATGCTCAAGTATTGAA
The DNA here is from genome assembly GCA_949677035.1 of Omphalea diandra. Lineage (NCBI taxonomy): Eukaryota > Viridiplantae > Streptophyta > Magnoliopsida > Malpighiales > Euphorbiaceae > Omphalea > Omphalea diandra. Next base: position 18,764 of record CATIWR010077683.1, on the reverse strand, counting down.
GACTTGGATATGTAGAATACTTGGGAAACTTTTGTGGGTTGCTTTGGAGAGTGTGGGTAGTAGAAATGATGCGAAGATAATTAAGAATATCTTTTGCTGTTTTATGGAACTTTTGGATCAAGAGAAATGTACATATTTTTAAAAATAAAGTTGTCTTTTAGCATGTTGTTGGGATGGATATTTTTATGATAAACTGTTTTTTTAGTGTGTTGTTGGGCAAGGTGGTTCACTTTGTTTCTTTTGTGCTTTTGGGGATTTGTCTTTAAGCCTTGGGATAGAGCCAAAAAAGGAAAGAGCTACTTCATTGGATTTTTTGAGAAGTTTTTGTTGTTCTTTACAGCTATGTCTTTCTCACTTTAATTATCTAGTGAACCTTGAATGTCTATGGTATGGCTTCTAGATGTGCTTTGTCCCTTGCACTTTAACAGATTATTGTTTTTGGAAATTTTAGGTCCATTTTTATAATATTTAGCTTCTGTAATGTTATAATTTTTATTTATTTTTTTTCAAAGTGCAGGAAATTTACTCCATAAAATTGCCTGGAAATCCAAAACTTGGAGAAGGAAAACCTGAGAATCAAAATCGTGCAATAATATTTGCTCGTGGAAATGCTGTTCAGACGATAGATATGAATCAGGTAATTGTGTTGAGTTTAGCCCATTACCATGATTTCTTGGACTATATTATAGCTGCATCAAAGCTACACTATATTCATCTTAGAATCATAGACCTCTCAATAACTTTTCTTATTGATATTATGAAAGATATAAAGATTGTTAATGTCTTTAAGAACTCCCCCCCTCCCCTCCCCCCCCTCTTTTCTTCTCCCCCTTCCCCACAAAAAAAAAGGAAAAACCGTCAACCTTTCCCCTAAAAGAAGATGAAATTTTTAAATATCTTTCTTACTGAAACATACATAAGTGCCATTATGCCTAGCTAATGACAAATATGTTCAGTATCATACCAAGATGATGTATAAAAGGTTTGAATTTATCTGTCCTAGTGTGCTTGTCTGTCAAGATTTGAAGTGAGAATATTTTAGCAGTGAACTTAATAGAAATCAGGCTTAGATTTCTAAGTTGATCTGTGTCGTTAAATATGGAGACTTTTCTCCAGGTAAATCACGGTGGCTTGGTTGCTAGAGTTGTAATGCCAAGTTGTATGGCGCTCCAAAGAAAATGAGGCTGCAAGGAACATGCAGTGGCTATATCGTGTACGTTGTGGAGACTACTTTTCGTTGTTCAACAAAGTCTACAACATCCCTAGGAGATTCCTGTAATATCTAAATGGGAAGCAAATAAGTGTAGTTGAATAAGAAAATTTCCTTATGGAAGTCGATGTGCCAAAATTATAATATCTCACTTCCTGAATAAAATGATGCTGGTTGGACTTTCTTCACATTTTAAATTAAAATGATTACTAGAATATTATAACGAAATATAAATTTATCAAATTTAAGAACAAGATAATTTATTTTCATTAACCATATTGATGTTTTAACATGAACATTAAACCTTCCCGTTTGTTTACATTGTAATATATCCATTTCGAACATGTTGAATTAGTTGATTTATCTTTTCTTGAAATGCTATAGAATTTTCCTACCTGCAAAACCCAACCAAAACTCAAAGTAAACCCTAAATGAATCGAAAATTTCTGGGTAAAATCTGACTTGACCTGCGCATGTATGACTAGTAAACCCAAAATGCCCAGATTTAGATTAGTAAAACATATTTTAAAAAGGAATATTAAAAATATTTTAAAAAATAAGATAATATTTTTTTTATAAAAAGTCAAAATTATGAGTTACTTGATCTGAAAATCCTTTATGTACCTAATCCATTGACAATTCAAAGTGACTACACCTGAACCTGGACGAGGAAAAAAAAAAAAAAAAGAAAAACCAAACCCACACAAGCGAACCCATTTATCACCTCCATATATCATGAAATTGAGAAAGATGTGAGATTTCTTTTTAATTAAAAATCTCTCTCTAACATATGTAGGAACATATTGTTGTAAGATGCATAATTGGCATAGATATCAATAAAAATTTTGTGCATTCCGATTGTGTTATGGAACTAAGAATTTATTATGAATGTTGGAGATATTGACTATGTTTTGTGCACTAAACAAATCAACCTCAAAAGCAGTACCTCAAAAACAATCTTTTGATAACATAAGCATGTAATGCATGCAGATTAGAGAAGCACAGAGGAAGAGAGAAAACAAGATGTAAGAATTTATATGTGGTTCAGCTACGTGCCTACCCACATGCTTTCTGTAAAAATTGGGAACAGTTTATTTGTTTGCAGTATTGTTTAAAGAAACCAAAAACAAAAATCTTGCACTTGTACCGAGCAGAACCTAAGTTCTTTGTTGTCGGTTTTTGATCTGTTGGTTACTAGAAATGCCCTTGATCGGTGCAATGTCTTGTTATTTTTAGTTTCTGGATTTCTAAACTGGTGTAATTTCATAGTACAAACTTTCTTTGCTGCTAGTTGGTAGTTTTAACAATACTTAATATCACCACTGTAGGATAATTATTTTGAGGAAGCTTTGAAGATGAGAAATCTTCTGGAAGAATTCCATCGTGATCATGGTATTCATCCCCCAACGATTCTCGGTGTTAGAGAACATGTTTTTACTGGAAGGTATTTTTATGTTGAGACGTGTATCTTCTTTATTTCAAATATTTATCTTATCACATTAATCAATTCTTTATATTCATGTGCAGTGTCTCTTCTTTAGCCTCCTTTATGTCGAATCAGGAAACTAGCTTTGTGACTCTTGGTCAGCGTGTTTTGGCTAATCTGTTGAAGTAAGCCTATGTTTTCAAACGCACTCGTGCCTCCATATCATAATAAAAAATCAGGGTAATTAATGTTGACCATATATATAACTTGCAGAGTCCGTATGCATTATGGACATCCAGATGTTTTTGATAGTCTTCCATATAACACGGGGTGGTATCAGCAAGGCTTCTCGTGTTATCAACATTAGCGAAGATATTTTTGTTGGTATTATTATTTGACAGAGAACAACTTTTTTTTTTTCCCTTTTCCAACTTTTGTATATCTGGGATGTGAATGGAGTTCATATATGGTTTATTTGAAATCCATTTATCTATTTAATTAGAGTCAGTTACAAATATGCAATAAGGAAATATCTGATTTGAACCTCAGAGGTTCCTATGCATTTCTTTTTTCTTTTCTAAAGATTGGAAAAGTTTTGAGTGTTCAGCTATCGTACAGGGTTCAATACAACATTGCGCCAGGGTAATATTACTCATCATGAGTATATTCAGGTATAGTTTTTCATTTTTTTTTTTCTATTGGGTACTTCTAACTTGATTTTCAATTGTAATATCTTATTTAATTTACAGGTCGGCAAAGGACGAGATGTTGGACTCAATCAGATTGCTTTGTTTGAAGGAAAGGTTGCTGCTGGCAATGGTGAGCAAGTTCTTAGTCGGGACATATACAGGCCTGGGCAGCTCTTTGATTTCTTTCGAATGATGTCATTTTACGTTACTGCTGTTGGATACTACTTTTGTACAATGGTATGTCACCACTTTATGAATGTGGACATGTTATAGTTTATATTGGTTAAAAAAGTTGGGTGCAGTTCTTCAATGTATTGTGTATTGTAATGACAAGTGAAGCCAAACACGTCTCAGTTACTTACAACTATGCTAACTTTTATCTTATTGACCATACAAGGATATATAATCTTCTGATTTTACTTTGTAATTAATTTGTTAGAGTTTCCTTGCTAGGCCAAGTCTTTAAATGTACATCTTTTGCATGCCTTTCTCTTTGTTTCTGCTTGCCTCAATGACATGGTTAATTAGATGGATCCCTTGTATGTTGTATGGATAGTATGTGAAAGAAAGGTTTGCTGCTTACCTGGTACTCTGAATATTCTGTACAATATAGTTCTGCTGCCTTAGTGTTTACTTGCAGATTTATTAAAGATAACAAAAATAACAAAATAAATTGAAAAAAATAGAGCCATAGGTCAAAACTGCATGATGCATATGGTGAGAGAATGGTTTGTTGCTTTCTTGGTACTCTGGATATTCTGATATATGTCTATTGACTTCATGTTTACTTGCAGATTTATTAAAGGGATCAAAAATAACAAAATTAAGTAAGAAGTAGAGCCATAGGTGAAAATTGCATGATGCATTTTGAAATTGGATATATTTTTTTTTTTTTGTGTTTTTAACAAAATTACTTTTCAATATTCTTTTGCAGTTAACTGTGCTTACTGTATACATCTTTCTTTATGGAAAGGCATATTTGGTATGCTTTTTCTTTCTGATAGAATATTTAGGACACTTGTTACCTATTTGATTAATTGCGCATACTTATTGTCCTTATATTGCCACACTCTTTTTCCTATTTGCTTGCGATTTTCTGGACTCTGTTAGCAGCAAAATATATCGGTGTCTGGAAGATATTTCATGAATTCCATTTTCGTTTTTCAAGAGGTTCATGCTAACTGTACGATTTTGGTGGCATTCCACAATCATTTACACTTTAAGTCTTTAAATTCAGTTTGTTGATATATATATATATATATATATATAGGTATGAGACTGAGAAATCTTATACTTTCTGTCATTAAGACGTAATTTTTCCCCCTTTCTTGCTCTGTAACAGTGCTATTATGGTTCTCTATTTAACTGTATGTTTTTCCTTTGGTTTGCCTTTCATGTTTCATTACCGCTGGTAGTGTCAACTTCTTCTCTCTAATCCCCTTTCGCTTCTCTCCCAATGTGCAAGGGCTGGTGCATAGACAATTGGTTGTATGTGCCATTTGTTTTCTGTTGCCTTTCTGGGCACACTGATGTAGTTTTTTTCAGGCGCTATCTGGAGTTGGTGAAGCAATTCAAGTTAGATCAGACATATTGCAGAATGATGCCCTGATAATGCACAGTTTCTCTTTCAAATTGGTGTTTTTACTGCTGTGCCAATGATTTGGGCTTCATCTTGGAGCAGGGTTTTCTGAGGGTAAATGCATATACTGCCTGTGTCTTTTCATTTTATTTGTTCGAGTACATGAGTAAAGCTAGAGACGGGGTTGAAATCTGCATTGTGGCAATTATAGTTTGTGTCTTTTCTTTGTATATGGTGTTCCTGCACCTATTATCCTATTTTAGCCACTTGCAATATCTCTTTTATGAATATATGTGTGCTATTTTATGTCTTACATTCTGAAGAACAGCATGTGTTTGGTTGTATTCCTAGGTTTGATGAAGTTCACATGGTAATATCGCCTATTTCTTGAATATCATTGAGACGGCTGTTCATTGTGTTTTTAATTTAAAGTTGACTGGAATTTACATTATATCTAGTTTCTTACGGTTGTATTTGCACACATGGAGATAGACAAATAGCAGTTTTGGGAGTTTCAAATGTCAGGTGGGTGTCAATTGTTACTGTTTGTCCATATTCGTACCTGGATATTCTACATTGAGGACAGTGCTGCAACTAGATCTGTAGATCATATTACTAGCTGAAGTGCTTCATTGTCCTGGTATATGTTCTGGAATGATAGTCTGGAATATCATTTTCAAAACTGTAGACTATGAATTCTTGTTAATATATGAACAAAATAGTAGTTAAATTGGTCCATTCATGTTATTGGAGTGCAGTTGATCGAAATCCTTATAGGAGACTGATTATCTTCTTTTACATGTTTAGGTCTAAAATGAAATTCCGTGATTAGGTGCTTTGTGTCTGTATTTATTAATTTGAATGCTCAAAACTAAAAATTGAATGACTCTGGATGTATTTGTGAAATTTCTTGCTGATTTTGAGTTGTGATGGATCATGTCTGTTGTGTGATCAATAATGCATTTCTTTTGTAGTTTTCCTTCGCTTTATACTGAAAAATTTTGAATGTGATGATGCAAATCTCCTAAGCTGGGTGTCTTGTGTTTAGATGTCTAGTAGAAAATATTTTTTAATGTCAAAATTATTTACAAATTCTTTTTGGAGTTGCCTCCAACAGATGTTTATTCATTGTTTATTAGTACATTTTTGTTTTTAGTATTACTTGGTGCGTACTAATTCATTTACGCTATTATGAGATCTGATGTTACTAGAGGATAGCTGTGATGTATTTGATTTGTTTTATACTGACTTCCTCAGATTTAGTACCTTTCTTGTTTTCTTCTACGTGGCTTTCACATTTTTCACAATTGATTCATATGCCACACACCAAGAAATCAATTTTCTTTTCCTGGCAATCTTCTGTTGAATGCTGCAGGCCATTGTCAGTTTCATCACAATGCAACTTCAGCTTTGTTCTGTCTTTTTCACATTTTCATTGGGCACAAGAACACATTATTTTGGTCGAACCATTCTTCATGGTGGTGCAAGGGTATGGCTGCTCTTTCTCTGTCTTTGTTGGTCCCCTCTAGAGTCCTATTAATACTTGGTACTGTAACATAATGTCTTTCATCTACAGTACCAAGCTACTGGTAGAGGATTTGTAGTCCGCCATATCAAATTTTCCGAAAACTATAGGCTTTACTCCTGCAGTCATTTTGTTAAAGGGTATTCCTCTATCCCTCCCTCTCTGCATGTCCTTGGCCTGGAATAATCGGTTAACTTGTCCTCATATATTCAGGCTAGAAGTTGTGCTTTTGTTGGTGGTTTACCTCGCATATGGATATAATGAAGGAGGTGCACTGTCATATATTCTTCTGACTGTTAGCAGTTGGTTTATGGCTCTTTCTTGGCTTTTTGCTCCCTACTTGTTTAATCCATCTGGATTTGAGTGGCAAAAGTAAGCATTGTTTCTTATATTTTGAATTTTAACAGTTTCCCTTTGTGAACTAATCTTTCTTTTTATATTTTAGGACAGTGGAGGATTTCAGGGATTGGACAAATTGGCTTCTTTACAGAGTTGGAATTGGAGTCAAGGGAGAAGAAAGCTGGGAAGCTTGGTGGGATGAAGAATTGGTATTAGTTTTATTCCTGTATAAAACTTTCTTTTTCTTTGTAACAATAACAACAACAGAGGATGGAGTTTCCACTTACTGTTCTGTTCAAGCCTGTGACAATCCCTTGGACCAAGGACCATAGTTCACTTCTATCTCTTAGTTACTGTAATTATATCTATAAATGTTTTCATACCTTAGGTAGCATGGAAGCGGGAAACGAATGTGACATTGAGAAATGGCATTTGCTAAAAATGTTGGAAACAGAAATGTAGGGTAACATGTAAATAAAAAAATTAAAAAAATTAAAAAAACAACGGCATATAGACATATTTGTAAATTTTATGGAATATATTTAAAAAATTGTATTTTTATATAGATATCTTTTTAAAACATTTATGGAATTTACACGATTTTAGTTTAATTTTCATTTATATATTAATACCTAATTTCAAAATTTACCACTAATGTTGCATTACATGTAGTTTGCATAAAGGAAGAATTTAAACCTTTCAATAGTAGTTTTATTCTTATGGATAAAGGCAAAGTAAAGTGGTGTGCTTCAATTATTTCAATACCACACCGTCTAAGTCTAGGTCAGCCGAGGTCTAACTTTGCTAAGAGTCCAACTGTCGCCTCTCTCTTCTTCTGTTCCTTTTCCCTTTCTATAACAGCTGCCTACCTTAATTCTTTTCCTCTGGTTCATCTCTCTATCACAAACAATTCTGCAATCTTGGTAGGTGGAAAGAAGCAGATGTCGAGAGAGGGGTCAAGATGTAGAAGAAGAAAGACAATCTATTATCTTTAGATTTCTGAGATATTTTGGTTTCCTCTCTAAAGAAATGTGTTTCCATATTTTAAAATTGCAGCCATTTGGGTGCATTTTGTACCATTTTTAGAAGCATGGATACACTAGATCCTCCATTTGTCTCACGCTTTCAGGACGGGGTTTGCCTGAGTGAAGAATGACACTGTTTCATAATGGGTTTAATTCATCAATTAAAAAAGTCTTTCACAGAAAATTGGGAGCCAAAAACACAAAAATGGTTAATGCTCTACAACTTCTGAAAGGAAGATATGAACCCTAGCACCTCAGTCGGCCAGTTGTGGTAGCTTGTTGATCACGAGTGGCTGTCTTCATACACACTGCAAAAACTGAGATTTGAAGATTTATTGTAAACATCATTGTTTGCCATCTGGACCTCTTTTCCTTGACAATTTGTCAAAAGGTTGCATGTTTGTCTAATGATGAATTTTCACTTTAAGCCTGGTGTCGCGTTTCGCTTGTAAAGTTCCATGTTATCATTTTCAAGCTTTGGGCCTGCTAAACCCTTGACCACTATTCTAGTCTAGAAATGGTTAATATGTTTGTTGTTTGTTTATTATTTAAAGTGTTTATTTGTTTGTTTATGTTGTTTCTTTTTAATGGCTGTAAGATGCTGCATGCAGGCACATATCCGGACTTTCGGTGGGAGGATATTGGAGACTATTTTGAGTTTGAGATTCTTTATTTTCCAGTACGACATTGTGTACAAGCTAGATATACAAGGATCGGATACATCTTTATCGGTTACAGCTCTTTTTTTAATATATTTTATTGCTTTAATGAAGTTTTATAAGACTAGCTGGCATTGGACCACCAGAGTTCCCATTTTGCCTCAACCTTCTTCTACTCGTTAGCTTATTCCTTTCTGCAATGGAAGCATTTTGCTAACTCCTAGAGGACCCCAACAGAACTGCAATATTGACTGTTTTATTGGATATCTCCTGTTTTGCTTTTGTTATTATTATTATTTTTTTATATGCGCACCATGAAAGGAAAGCTGAAAGATCTCATTTGATATTCCTGTAGGTGTATGGCTTCTCATGGATTGTTTTAGCTGTGCTTATTGTCTTTTCAAGGTATAATAATATAACTTTTGAAATTCCAGATTTTGGGCTGCAATTCTGTGCCTTGGGTTGGCATATGTTTGGAATTGAACCAATGTTTTTAACTTTGGTTTATCAGGTGTTCACATTCAACCAGAAGATATCTGTCAATTTTCAGCTTTTGTTGCGCTTCATCCAAGGTGTCTCCTTCTTGATGGCAATAGCTGGTTTAGCCGTGGCAGTTATACTCACAAATTTGTCAGTTCCAGACATATTTGCTTGCATATTAGCGTTTGTACCTACTGGATGGGGAATTCTTTCTGTGAGTACTCTTTTATCTGCATTGTCCATATTTGCCTTACTGTTAATCTGTTTCGACATATGGGCTGTTTAGGTAGGGACAGTGCCCCCTAAGTTCTTCATTTGGTCAAAGTCTGAACCCCTGATTGCTGATAGCATTCTTGCAAGGATAGATAGGTCATGTGTTTGATGGTTGAGAAAAGTTTTGGATAGATGCCATTCTGCTTGATGAATTTTCTCTTTCCTGTGAATTAATTTCTTAGTAGAAAGACATATCCTTCAAGATAATGTTATGTCAAGTGGGCTTGCCTCCAGAAGCAAAATGTTTGTAATATGGGAACAAGGTAGCTGCATTCTTTGTAGTTCGTGGGGGAGCAATTATGAATTATCAATCAGTCCATAGACTGAGAAAAGATTCAAACTCTTCAAGGGATATGTTAACATGACAAGATAACCAAAATTAGTTTAGTGATTACTAAGAGAGAGGATAGATAAGGTAGTCTAACTGATACCACATGCCCTTTTCTTTGTCACTGACTCAGTTTAATATTTATTTCAGATTGCTGCTGCATGGAAGCCTTTGATGAAGAAACTTGGACTATGGAAATCCATCCGTTCACTTGCCCGTCTATATGATGCTGGGATGGGCATGCTTATCTTTATTCTGATTGCTTTATTTTCGTGGTTCCCATTTGTGTCAACATTTCAAACAAGGCTAATGTTCAATCATGCCTTCAGCCGAGGATTGGAAATTTCTCTGATTCTTGCAGGAAACAACCCCAACACTGGGATATGATGAGAAACTCTAGGTCCATATGTTCGACACTCTTGTCAGGTTTGTATGTTCATAACTCACATTTTTTTTTGTCCTTGTGTAGATCCAATCTTTTGAAACTCAAAATTCTGCTATACCTGCTCATTTAAGGCTTAATTCCTGTGCATAATTAATTGTTGATAAAATAGTGTACCTGTTCCTCGTCTTTAAGCTCTATTTGGAAACTCGGATTTTGAAAAAATTCAAAAGAATTGATTTTTATTTTAATATTTATTTTGTTTGAAAAAAACTATATTTAAAAGAATTCAATTCTTTTATTTTGAGCAAGAAATGATTTGATGAGAAAATTAAATCAAACCAAAAGTTGTAGAATTTTGAGAAAATTCATTCTAATTAAAAAAAAAAAAATCGGATAATATCTTGAATACCCTTATAATCTAAATCTGCTTTCATCTCAACGTCTCCATTGTCCATTCTTGTTATTTTTCTATTGCTGGATTCTCTATGTTGCTATCTCATTTGTTTCTCCATAGCCATCTTTCAATAGCTAAGGAGCTATCTACCTTCCCCCCTTTCTCGTTTTTATGAATTTTTCATTTTTCTTGATCTTCATTTATTGCTTTTATCATTACTCAAAAAAGAGATCGATTTTTTTTTTTTTAAGAATAATATAGATATTTTCATTCATAAATAGCGATATGATATTTACAAAAGTAAATTTTATAATCTAGAATTCTAATATGAAGATGATCCTTAACATGACTAATAATGACATATTAAGTCAGCTTTGAAATCATAGTTTGATTTTCATTACAAATCTTTGATGATTATATATCTTTATTAATTGTGGATATCTCTATCAAATATGGTGTATAGTGCAATGTTGAATGAAATTTATGTAACATCACAAAATATATTTGAGAAACAATACATAATAATATATCATTTATACTAAGCAATCGATCTCAAATCACCAAAATTCTCAAAAGAAAAGACATTCTCACAAAAAGAGATAAAATAATAAATTTAAATAAAAACTAAAAGAAGAGAACTAACAAAATAGAATAAAAAGACCCATTTTATTTAAAATAAATAAATAAAGAAAACGAATAGGAAAGGAGTTTGCTACCAATATAATATATCGGCGGTAACTCCAAAATTTCAGAAAAGAAAAATTATTTTCAGAAAAAAGAAAAGAAGGGAGGAAAGGTAGAATTTTTTAGTTAATGAAAACAGAGATCTATTTTCATTCTTTCTTTCTTGTTCGTATTTCATGTATATCCCTCCCACCAATGTTTTTCATTGTGGAAAGGCCATCATCTCCTATAATATAATGCCTTTGATTTTTTTTTTATCATTATTTAAGACTATAATTCTTCTCAAAAAGCATGAATATGTAAAACTGTACTTCTAATCAAGTCATCGTTGCTAATGTGACTTTTTGTTCACTAGAGCATCTCTGGCCATATATGAACACAATTTTTTTTTCTAATAATAAATTAAAATATTACAACCACTACTAATATAACTTTTTAGAATAATTAAAAATTTGACCTTATGAAGTGCATGCAGTTTTCTGTTTGGTTTAGGGCCTGGATATGTAATATACTGCAGATAAAGTTGCTCTGTGTACTCGAAATGGTGGATTTAAGTTGATATAGGACATTTTTTTTTTGGTTCAAGTCACAGCTCAAAATAAGTAGGTGATGTATTTTTGTTTCCAAAATCACTATATTAATTTTTTTTTTTTTTAAAAAAATTAAAGAAGTTTGGGGCGGGGTTGTTTAAGGAAGTGGGCTACCTATTCTTATTAGTTGTTTTATAAGATGATGGTTAATTAGCATATATTAAATGAACAAGAGTAGTTAAGTAAATAAAATAATTTCAATTTATTCTAGATTCATTCCAAATAATGAAAAAATTTATTGGTTATTCTAGACAAGAATTCTATAACTAAAGTGAATGAATTCCATTAATAGAAATACATTATTATCTAAATTTTCAGTTGCCATTTACGTTGTTTATTCGACTAAGTGATCTTCTCTTTTCATCTTTCCTTTCCTTTTCCCTTATAGAGCCAGGACAGTTGCATTTTTAGAAGTGGCATGGACATGTTAGCTAGGGCATGTAAGCATCCAAGATCTAACAGACGACGGTCCTGCATCAGCTTTGGTTGCTGTGGCCGAGCATCAGTGCCAGATATCTATTAATAGAATTCCACGTACCTCTACATATAACCATCTTGCAGTGATCTTTCAACTCGTTTTAATGTATAGATCAAAGTTCTGGTGTTATTACTATAATAATACTATATAATTAAATCAGTCTGAATGATTTTGTAGGTTTAATCATTGAGAAGAACTCCTAGGTGCTACTTTCTTTTTTTTTTTCTAATTAATATTAATTTTTCTGTAAATTTAGCACATAATAATACATAAAATCTCTTTTTCAATACTTAAAAAAAAGATAATCTTCTAATTCAACAATCTATATTGGGTCCAAATAAAGCAGAACAAAAGTTTCATTTTAATAAATTAAGTTTGATAGGTATATAATAATATATTTTAAAATTTTACTAGTTATTGGAAATTCTGATTAATTGTTCTGGTAATTTTTTTTTTTTGTTACGATTTTTTATTTAATTATTTTCCACCTACTAGGCTTATTTAAAGCCTTATTTACAAGTGATTGGAAAAAAAGGAAATCTTGCTTGATTTATCAAACCCTCAATTTCCCAGGGAACCAGCTTCCCACTCCGAAATTTGCGTATACCATCACTACACAAGCACACACTAGTAAGGTCAATCTGCACAGCAAAATCCAAGGCCATAAGGAGCATTAAGGCCTCTGCGTACTGATTAGAGGGGACAACTTTGAGGCATGGAACGCCATCCACAATTCTTCTATTTATATTTAGGACCAGCATGGTTAAAGTTGCTTCATTGTTTTCAGCATTGAATGATACAGCAGTAAAAATTACATGTTGGATTGACTCCAAATGCTCTTCAAGCCTTCCACCTGGGTCAAGAAATGGGAATGTAATGCATTATCATTGTCAATGACAAATACCACAAATTCATTAGTGAACTTGTCGGCCATTTGTGCAACTATAACAGGATTCATTTACTCCTTTTGAAGTAAAGAGTTGTTCCTAGCCAGCCAAATTGATCAGAGTACGTAATCTATTCTAGTCCAAACCTCATGTTTGGCATTGAGTTTCCAAGCAATAGTCAGATTTTCCAACCATTACCTCAAGCTTAGAGAAGACATGATCTGTGGACAATAATGAAGGGACGAAGCAAACCAGACCTAAGCAACCAACGGGCATAGTAGAAAGAGATGTTCCAATGATTCCTCTTCTTCTCAACAAAAGGGACATGATGCTAGATAATCTATGCCTTGTTTACGTGTTTACGGAGGACTGATCTCACTGGGAGTCTATTCCTCGTTTTCCATAAAAAAAAAACTAACTTTTCTCGGGAGGTTGATTCCCCAAACAAATTTCTAGAATTTCATATGCGTCCCATTAGATGATGAAGCTGAGACACACTAAACAATTTTCTTTAACTAGAAAATAGGTTGATTTAACAGTGAATTGACCATATCTATTTGGAGACCAAATCCATCTATCCGATGCCTGGGGATTTCCAATAGCAATAATCAAGATTGTTGATGGCTTCATAGGGGAAATAAAAGGTTGTAACCTAGATGTATCCCAATTTTCATGTTTTAAAATATCACACACTCCATGCAAGGTACACTGGGAAGGTCTAGATGTAAATAACATAAATTTTGGTAGAGATGGAATCCAAGGATTGTTCCACAAGAAGGTGGATTTTCCATCATTGATCTGTCTAATTGCTCCCATTTGCAAGAGAGGCCTGCCTGCAATAAGACTCCTCCAGCTCCAACATGCTTTATTTCCAATTTGAGCCTCCCAAAAGGATTTATGAGGAAAATATAAAGCTTTAACAATGTTAGCCCAAAGCAAATTGGCTTCTGTCATGAGCTTCCAAGCTTGTTTCGCTATGAGGGCAAGATTAAATTCATGTAAACTCCTAAATTCCATCCCCTCCAGCTTCCCCAAACTATCCAAAGATAGGTTATTTGTATAAATATCTTAATGTCTCCAAAACTACCCAAAGATAGTTTATTTGTATAAATATCTTAATGTCTCCAAAATTTGGCTGGTAAAGAATTAATTTTATTACAAGGAGACTTAGGAAGGAGGAAGCAGGATAGTGTACAAGTAGAAATAGCTGATAAAACTAACCTCAGCATTACTTCTCTGCCTCCCTAAGACAAGAATATGTGGCTCCAATTCTCAATCTTCTTGAGTTTTTCTATAACATAAGCAAAGTTTTTTGGTTGCTACTTCCCCTAAGAGCTGGAACTCCCAAGTATTTGTCTCTAATTTCCATAGACTTCATGCCAAGACAATGCCTAATTTGATCTTTAGTTTCCTACAAACACAATTTGCCAAATAATGAAAGATTTATTAAAATTAAATAGTTGCCTTAGGGCTTCTTAGAATCGAATGAGGATGCCTCTTATGTTTTCTATATACTTTAGAGTTGCATTTAGACATAAAAAAGGTATCATCTGCAAATAGCTGATGAGATAGAGGGGGTCCTGTTTTACAAAGCTTAACTTCCTGGATTACTCCATTGGAAGAAGAATGTCTGATGAATGTAGAGAAAGCATTTGTTATGAATAAGAAAAGGTAAGAGGATAGTGGATTCTCCTACCTAATTAAAAAAATGAAGTAAATCTACCACTAATTAAAATAAAATATGAAACAATTGTTACACATTGCATTATTAGTAGGGATGAAACCCATTCCAAAATAGCCTGGAGGAAAAACCAACTTACTCTACCATATGCTTTCGAAATATCTAATTTAATAACCATTTTGGCATTTTTACTGGCTAAAGGCTTCTTAATAGTGTTCAAGAACTCATGCACAATTAAAATATTCTCATGGATAGATCTTCCATGCACAAAGGCAGATTGATGTTCATCCACCAGATTGTTAAGAAAAGGTTTTAGCCTATTAACCAGCATTTTTTAAAAAATTTTGTGGCTAACGTTACATAAGCTGATGGGTCAATATTGATTGAGGGCCTCAGGATGCTTGATTTTAGGAATTATCATAATATGGGTCTGATTAAGTAGTTTTAAAAGGAACACATTTGTAAGAAATTGATTAACAACTTGGAAAATAGTGGGCTTAATGTTGTCCCAATAATTTTAGTATAAAAAAAAAAAAAAAGAAAGCCGAACATCCATCAGGCCATGGTGCCTTCATTCTTCCTAACTCAAAAAGAGCTTTTTGAAGTTCCTCTATGGTGAGAGGCTTTAGAAAATACTCAATTTTGTTCAGGAGTGACAATAGGATTAACGCAATTAAAGACCTCCTGCTCCCTAATGACATTATCAGCTTTACAAAAGAGACGAAAAATGGGAAGAAATTAGTACCTTAATTTCTTGCTAAGAAATGATCCATTCACCATTTGATTTGTGTGACGATAATTGATTTTTCCTTCTCCCATTCACCATAGTAGCACGAAAGAACTTCATATTTCACTCTCCTTCTCGAAGCCATTGTATCTGGGATCGTTGTTGCCAATATAATTCTTCCTTGCTCTAGAGGATATCTAATTGATTAATTAAACCTTTTGAGTCAAAATTAGACCTTCATTACTTCGATTGACCATCATTTAGATTTAATTAATTTTAACTTTAGCATTGCCATTCTCATACTGATGCCACTTCCACAATCGTTTCCCACACTCTCTTAGCTTGTGGGATAGCCGAAATTGTTTGGAGCCTTGAATGTTTATATCCCAAGTTTCTCGGATGATTTGACGACATTTCTGTTCCTTTATCCCTGATACTCAAATCGAATATCTCCTTTTTTGATGTGTTACTTGCCCAAGAAAGAAAAGAATTAGCGATATATGATTAGAGCCACACATACTCCCATGGTGAATTATTGCATTCTCAAAGTTCATTCTCCAGTTCATATTAATATACCCACGATCTAGGCATTATAAAATGCATGATTCCCCATCCCTTTTTATTACACCAGGTGAATCTTGGTCCTCTAAATTGAAGTTCAAATAGAGCACAATCAGTTGTCCATTCCCAAAGGATATTTGATTGACTGTTAGAAGGCCTTCGACCATTAATTTTATCATCCTCACATCATTAAAGAACCCAAGAGAGAGTGGTTGCTACAAATCAACCAAAACTTTTTTCTTCAAAAGCATATGATACCTTATAGTTACTACCTCATCTTCCATTGCGATACAACCTTTAAAAGAGTTTTGCAATGGCTATTGCATTATTGAAATTTATCTGATCTGGGGGCAGATTGTGTACTTCCACCCAAAAGGGTGCTCTGGCAAATTCAATTCTACCCAGATGTTTATCAACCGGACATTCCTCTAAAATTAAAAGTGAGCCAAGGCATACCTTCCCAAACCCTCGACTTATTTACTTTCGAAGGTAAATATAAGTACTTGCTTGTGGCGCTAGATCTCAATCTCAAAGCTTAATTTCCAAACTTTCTAGATCAAGGTTTTAAGTATCTTCATGGCCATATTCTGATGAGGCAGTAGCTTACCCACTAACACGTTTCTCGATGAAATTCTGCCATATTGAGATTGATTTCAAGGTGCAAGATCTTCTCAATGCAGAGTATTTTTACCATTTTGGAAGCCAAATCTTGAATATCCTGATCCTCGATGGCC
Organism: Omphalea diandra; assembly: GCA_949677035.1. Classification (NCBI taxonomy): domain Eukaryota; kingdom Viridiplantae; phylum Streptophyta; class Magnoliopsida; order Malpighiales; family Euphorbiaceae; genus Omphalea; species Omphalea diandra. The sequence continues at coordinate 2,110 of CATIWR010077683.1, read as the reverse complement.
ATTCCCTCTTCCACCACGATACTATCACTTTCACCCATGGACATGGCTATCAATTCAAGCGAAGGCCCACGATCCATTTGCCTAGCTAAACAATGAAGTAAACTGAGCCTTCCCCAATAACTGTTGCTGACTAATTAAGAGAATTCATGAGAGAGCGTGCAAAACGCTTAGCTTTAGCAGGTTAAAGACCCAAACGAGGGTTAGGTGTACTCAAAGTGAGAAGCGGTTGATTCCCCTATAATAGAAGTGATTTGGTGGCACCCAATATTCAAAAAGTAATATTCAACTAGCTCATCAGGATTGCAGGATGAGGTTCCCAGGATTCATGAATTTTAATTGGCAACTTTAATATTCACATTTTTGTATGTAAGTCAACACAAAAGTTTTTAAATGGCTTTGAATTAATATTATTTAGTTTGAGAGGCAAAAATGTCAAGATACTATTTTAGTTAAAATATGTTTATTTTATTCTTTAAGCTTCTAAACTGGAGATTAAGAATAATGGACTAAAAGTCATTTTGGCCCTCAAACTATTTTGTCGCATCCAATGGGTCCAATTTTAACTTTATGTCTTATTAAAACCAAATTAATTATGAATTAAAGTCAATAAGCCCTATTTTGACATGTTGTCATAGCGTGAATTACAAATGCCCAAGAAAGAGCGTGACAACCCTAAAAATATCAAGTAAGGACATTTTTTTGTAAAAAATTCCCAAAATGTCATCCTTGTATATAAACTCAACAATTCTCAACAAAATGCATAATGCCTTATACATGATAAACGAGATTCACAGTATAATTTTTCATTCATAACTAGGTGTATTGCATGTGAATGAGAAGTATATTAGCTCTATCAGTGTAGTTGAGGGATTTAGCTAAAACTTAATCTCATTGTGCTGTTAATAGGGGTAGATGCATTAGCATTACATGTAAATAAACAGATAAGAGAGGGTTTTTACTAATGCCTAAGTGTATAGAGATTGGGGTAGTATAGTGGTCCACGATCAAAGCATGATGAAGTGGTCCTTGCATATAATTTCTATATATTTTAATTATTTATAAATAAATAATGTTGATGGTGTTTGTTTATCGAAAATTGCAGATTGCATTACTATATTATTGGCAAAATAAGTTAAATATAAGGATATTTCGTGGGGGTGCCTTTGTTAGGGATCCTGTTTTGAGGTATTCAAGTGGTGGAATGGAAGTTTTTGAAATTTGTGACATTTATAGGCTCCATTATGCTAAAATTATGAAGATGATTAGTCAAATTAGATATATTAGCAAGTATCAAATATATTGGTTGCCTAATGCGAAAAGAATGAAGGATGAAGCTCTTAGGGTGATATTTGATGATAGAATTGCTTATGAGATTATAAAGGTCACTGAGGAAGGTGATAGTGTTAACTTATATATAGAACATAGTTCAGATAATCTAAAAGAGATTGGGCCAATACCAATGTTAGGGGATGGAGCAAGAATGGGGAGTCCAGGTGGGGAGGGAGCTGAGAATGACAATGCTCCTAATAAGACTACTATGAACATTGCTATGGAGATTGAGGATGAGTATGTTAAAGTTGCAATAGATATGGAACGTCACTTTGATATAGGTGATGAAGACTTGAACAAGGTAGGAAAAATGTGAGGAGATATTTTGAAGAGAATAACAATAAGAATGACAATGAGCAGCATAATGAGAATGAGGATATGGATGAAGATGAGGAGGAAGTTGAGAATGTTGGTAAAACAAGGGATATAGATAAACATGACAATAAGGTGGAAGAAGAAGTTGAGTTTGTGGTATCTAATGATGAAATAGGTGTTTTTGATGATTTTGTTAGACAAGGAAATGAAAGTGATGACCTTAAAGCCTTTTGATGTGGATTATGGTGATGGTTAGCCAGGGAGTTTTAGGATCAAAAGAACAAATAAGATCCTGTATGATCCTAATTGGAACTTGCCAACATGTGTGTTGTCCCTAGGCACCAAGAAGGGGGGTTGAATTGGTGTTTAAAAAATTTAAAATAGAGATTAAGGGAGAAGGTAAGAATAATAATGGACACAGATTTTTATAGTGGTTCGGGCAAAACAATCCCTACATCCACTCCCC